>JAQNCA010000009.1:347781-366948 GCA_029783725.1 Acanthurus tractus
TGGCTGGAGGTTTTGATCTCTGAGTGAGTTATTTGTGTCAAGCAATTCCCAAACACCTTCAAGGGACAATAGAAGTCTTGCAAATTGGACTAGCTGAGTTAGAATAGCTTGGATCAGCAGTGCTGTAATGGTTTTAACAGCAACAGCAAGCTAATGAATGTGTGATTTTTTTAACTGAAGATTTTTATTAAGTGTAAATGACCCAAGGGTGTTGCTTTAACAGTACAAATGAATGTCAATAGATAGATTTTAATGACTGATCTTTATTGCCACAGGGTCTCCCTGGAAGCCCTGGAAGCTCTGGACCCCCAGGAAAGGAGGGACCTGCTGTGAGTAACTCTGAACTTTAAAAATTTTACTTTAAGACAAAGACATTCCCCTCACTCTTAGTCTGCACCGTTTATTATCATATTTGTTTAAATGAATTACATAAACATGACTTCCTGCTTCCTGTTTCCTCATTCAGGGTCCTTCTGGACAAGATGGCCGCACTGGACCACCTGGCCCAACTGGACCTAGAGGCCAGCCCGGAAACATTGGCTTCCCCGGACCCAAGGGACCTTCTGTAAGTAGAAATAAAGCCAAGACTGGAAAATGAGCATTTAAGTCCATATCATCTAAAGTTATCGAAGCCTGAGTTTAACATACTTAAACCTCCTTTAGGGTGAGCCTGGCAAGCCCGGAGACAAGGGAGCTACTGGCCCCTCTGGACTGAGAGTAAGTCAAAAAAAAAATCCAGAAAGTGTTTAGTGCATATTCTACTTCAGCTTATTGTAAGTCGTTATAAAATGTTACCATGTTCTTATCTTTTTGTGTAGGGAGCCCCTGGACCCGATGGCAACAACGGAGCCACTGGTGCTGCTGGACCTACTGTAAGTATCCTTATACATGGCAGCTATGTCATTCTCGATTGATGGTGGTTTTACCTTTATTCTGATGAATACATGCAAAATTTGTTATCAGCATGCCTGTTTAACACTGATTTCTCTCTTTCTCCCCTCAGGGAGGTGCTGGTGAGAAGGGAGAGCAGGGACCTGCTGGAGCTCCTGGCTTCCAGGTTTGGATTCTTAATCTGATTCTTTATGATTAATACAAAGCAAATCTGTTGAGAGAAACTCCATCCTCCACAGCTACTTTAAATAATTCAGAAATTCACTGTATCATTTACTGACCTTCAAGCCAGTGTTTGCATTTCTTGTTGATTGCTGTGATAACCATGTTGATTCCATTGGTACTGATGTTGCCGTGTGATATTTTCAGGGTCTGCCTGGCCCCGCTGGAGCTGCTGGAGAGGGTGGCAAGCCCGGAGACAGAGTACGCAACACACAAACACACACAGAGTTTCTACCACATGCAGTCAAAACACAGACATTGCAGCAGTACATCTCTAATCCATCATCTTTGTCTCTGTAGGGTATCCCAGGAGACCAGGGAGTTGCTGGACCCGGTGGTGCTAAGGTGCGTTCACCTGTTCATGCTTTGACTCTGAGTATGTTTGCATCAAATGAAGCACAAACCAGTTTTCTAGTAGCCTCCTTTTTCAATTTTAGCAAGGTGGCAGAATCATTGAAATAATTAGAATAGGACTGATCGTTTTTAACAGAAGCCTTCACATTGTGGCAGAGTATTTCTACATGCATACACATGCTAACCAGAGTGTGTATGCCACCAGAGTGGCCAAAGACATTGACCCTCTGTATCTGTTCCTTCAGGGAGAGCGCGGAAACCCCGGTGCTGCAGGCGCTTCTGGATCTCAGGGAGCAATTGGAGCCCGTGGACCAGCTGGACCCCCCGGACCTGATGGTGGCAAGGTAAGATGTTGGTGTGGTGTAAAGAATAATTCTGCAGAATCAGAGAATACCAAGATAATATATCACAGAATGTGTTCAAAGAAGTACCTGTGCTTTGTGCAAAAATAAACCATAGTTGGCCCAATGTCTCATTTCAGGGAGAGCCCGGTGCTGCTGGAGCTGCTGGTGGCCCTGGACACCAGGGACCTGGTGGCATGCCCGGTGAGCGTGGAGCTGCTGGTCCCCCTGGAGCCAAGGGAGAGAAGGTACATTCCAAAATCTGTCACCTGCAAATAAAGCAGGGTTTTATCCCAAAAAATAACTGATGAGAAAGTATTCATTTGCTCTCTCTTTGTCTTCCACCCACTTCCTTTCTCTCCTATAGGGAGAGCTTGGACACAAAGGACCTGATGGTAACTCTGGCAGAGATGGTTCCCGTGTAAGTTTAACTTTGTAATTCTCCTTTAGGCACTTTATAAAAAAATCACCACCAGTCACTCCAATAATTTGAGTGTAGCAGACAGAGCCTCAGTCTTAATGGCCCCTCTCTTTTAGGGCTTGCCTGGACCCGCTGGACCTCCTGGACCCACTGGAGCCAATGGTGATAAGGTAACATGCTAATGTAGCAATGTCTTTTACCAGCAACCACACAACAGCATAAACCATTGAAATAAAGGTGTTCAATAACTAGGATATACATTACATTATAGTACATTAGTTAATGGAGCTTGTCGTGACCTAAAAATGGCTGCCTCCAACATTATTCAAGATGTCAGACAGACGCTTGGACCAGTTACTCATAAAGAAAACCTTTCAGATATGTAGATTACATCAAATCATTGTCACAAACTCTCTCTTGGTTGATCAATCTGACTCTAAATCTTTGAACATCCCTCTTGTCTTTTGGAGAAAACTGCAGCTACCTGCATCGTGGCATTGTATGTGAAACTAAAACCTCAGCACTGCCACCATATGGGCATTTAGTAATATTACAGCAATGACTATAAGTTAATGTGGGATAGCATTGGTAATAACACAGTAAATGCAGCAAAACAAATGAACAACTCTGATACATTTTTAATGCATTAATGCTGCTTTGCTTTTTAATGCATTTTGGCCGATATATGGACTAAAAATACAACGAAAACAATAACACTACATTTGTAGTATGTGGCATAATGAAAAAAAGAACTAATGAATATCCTTTTCTAAAATCACATCAGCTGATAGATATTTTAAATTATTTACCGGTACCTAAATTAGTTAGAATAATCAGACATAGATTCGTCTGGTGTTAGTGTATCTATGCAGCATGTAAACAGAGTATATTTAAATTATTGCTGATCTTGACAAAAGATTTCTCATGTTTGTGTGAATTTTATGGATGGATGGAACAATGCTAACATAACAAAACACTCACTGCTCTCTCCTCTAGGGTGAGACTGGTTCCTTCGGACCTGCTGGACCCGCTGGACCTCGTGGATCCTCTGTAAGTGGACTTAGTTCTACCACATTCAGCTGATTCTTCCAGTTGATAAATCAATCCCATGAACCCTTTGGCAACTTAAAGCTGTTAAAAACTTTTTTTTTGACTGACTTCTGGTTGTTCACAGGGAGAGCGTGGAGAGGTTGGACCTGCTGGAGCTCCTGGATTCGCTGGACCCCCTGTAAGTTGGAGCTTGCAGTACAGTATACACAAATAATGTCCATGCAGCATACTGCAGGAATCAACACATGACTACATACACATTTGCCCAGATACTGACCCAGACCCATTACTTTCCCTCTGCAGGGCGCTGATGGTCAGACCGGAGCAAGAGGAGAGCGTGGACCTGCTGGAGGAAAGGGAGAGGTTGGCGCCGCCGGCCCTGCTGGACCCGCTGGACAGTCTGGACCTGCTGTTAGTACCTTCTATACTGGAGACTTATACCATCGCATCAGTGTTTAAATTAAAGAGCAGCCAAAAGTTGATCAAATATTAGACACATTTAGATTGTGCTATCTTTAAATTCAGATTATATTTAATCCCTCTAGGATTAAACTAAATTAAGATATGAGCAATATCTTTGTGATTGATTTCTTTCTCTGTCCTAGGGTCCTGCTGGTGGTGCTGGACCTGCTGGTGCCCGTGGAGACACAGGTCCCGCTGTGAGTATTGAAACATGAGAAATAATTCCTCCCAATTCCACTTATTTTATCTGTTAGCATGTGAATCTACAAAAACATGACAACAGTCCTCACAGTCCTGTGTGTTTCTGATGTCAGGGTCTGACTGGTTTCCCTGGTGCTGCTGGCAGAGTTGGTACCCCTGGCCCTGCTGTGAGTACTCAATTTATATTTGTTATATATATATACATACATAAACACACCCCCACATCCACAGCACTGGATTACATTAGTAACTTTTTTAAATACTGCTTGTTATATTAGTGTCATAAGTTGTCTCTCTCTTACACACACACACACTCACACATTCTCTCTTTTTACTCTCTCAGGGTATTGTTGGACCCCCTGGCCCTGCTGGAGCCGCTGGCAAGGATGGTCCTCGTGGACTTCGTGGTGATTCTGGTCCTGCTGGTCCTCCTGGAGAGCAGGGTATGGTTGGACCAGCTGGTCTTGCTGGAGAGAAGGGACCCTCTGGAGAGTCTGGTCCTCCTGTAAGTTATTGCTCATTCTTGACAAAATTATGAGACTTTTGAAACTGCAACAGTTGACTGAATTTAACTAACTAAGCTATCAGTATTATGGTTATTTGGACTCATAGATCTGCACCTGCTATGCACTGATTTGTAGCATGTGTGTGTTTAGGGTGCTCCTGGTGCTCCTGGATCCAGTGGTCCTCTTGGACTTCAGGGATTCGTTGGTCTGCCTGGTAGTAGAGGAGATCGTGGTTCACCTGGTGCCCCTGGTGGTACGGTAAGGAAAATTAATTCTACTTAACCACCAAAGGATTCACCTGTACTCTGATCCACTCAGAAGTCTTTTTTTTAATCATATAAAGGTATAAAAACCTTCATCTCCAGCATGATAGAATTGGACTTAATGTACATTTGCAATTAATTTTATCAGCTCAAATAATATATACACAATCGTGAAATGCTCAAAAGATAGACTTACTGATGTTGGGCGTCATAAATACACTCTTTTAAAGACACAGGCCATCCTACAGAGGAGATTTACCAGACAGTCAAACATGCATCGCATCACATACAACATGAAGCCATGTGTTTTGACTGTGTTCTGACTGTGATTTTTGACCCAGTGATTTTCTTTGTGTCCTGTCACAGGGAGAGGCTGGTAGAGTTGGACCTGCTGGTCCTTCTGGACCCCGTGGTCCCCCTGGCAACATCGGTCTGCCTGGTATGACTGGACCCCAAGGAGAGGCTGGACGTGAGGTAAAAATTTAAAAAGGCCAGTTATAAGCACTGCAGTGACCTGTTTCTAGTGACTCGAGGATGAGTGTTGAGAGAGTATTAAGGCATCCCAAGTAGAAACTATCTGACTCACTGTAAATATGAGATTTCTTTTTATGTACTCAGTGTAGTGGATGCAAAAAAAAGAGCTCCTTTAAAGACTATTTGACTAACAACAATGTAACACCTGATAGAGAGAAAAAATCAAAACCTTGATATCAACTCTAACATTCCCTGTTACCTATAGGGTAACCCTGGTAACGATGGACCCCCTGGCCGTGCTGGTGCCCCTGGACTCAAGGTAATGCACTTTTATACATTTTGAACATGTTTGTATATAGAAAACACACATAACGCTGACCTGTGTCTCCTCTTTTTCACTTTTCCACAGGGAGATCGTGGTGAGCCCGGACCCAATGGTGCTGCAGGACTTGCTGGTGCCCCTGGACCCTCTGGACCCACCGGAGGTGCTGGAAGACCTGGAAACCGTGGAGAGTCTGTAAGGATGAATAGTAACTTGTTAGAAATAAATGATCTAATAGACAGATTAAATTACCGAATCACCGTTTTCAAGTAGCAATAATTGCAGGGTGCAATCATCTGCTTGCTTCATTCATTCATTTAATTCTTGTTTTTTCTTCTTTAGGGCCCAGGAGGTCCCTCTGGACCTGTTGGCCCCGCTGGAGCTAGAGGTGCTCCCGTAAGTACAAAACCCTGTAAAGCCCTGGAAAAAACACACAAGGGGAAATTTACCGATGTTTCCACAAACTTATTCTAACAACATGATGTGTGTAATATAGGGACCTGCTGGACCCCGTGGTGAGAAGGGAGGTGCTGGAGACAAGGGAGAGAGAGGCATGAAGGGTCTGCGTGGACATGCTGGTCTCCAGGGAATGCCTGGACCTTCTGTGAGTGACAATACACCATCATCTTGAGCAGAAAATATGTAAAATACAGCTATATGTGCTGATATACATATGTAACACAGGGTATAGCACCATGAAGTTGACAATAAGAAAGTCTTACTAATCACCACAATTTCATAAGTGATGCATTTTCTTTCTCCTCAGGGACCCTCCGGTGACACTGGATCCGCTGGACCTGCTGGACCCGCTGGACCCAGAGTGAGTGAAATCATACTAAACCACAGTAAACCAGTGGCTTAAGTAACAGAGTCATATGTCGTGTAGGATTTTTTAAGATACAAATACATTACTGTCATGTGATCATCTCCTCTTTAGGGACCTGCTGGACCCCATGGACCCGCTGGTAAGGATGGCAGAGCTGGTGCTCATGGTACCATTGGTTCCCCTGGTGCTCGTGGACCCCCTGGATATGTTGGACCTGCTGTAAGCACATCTATGCTTTTACATCTGCTCCACTTATTTGGAAACATTTTAGCACCTTTCTGAATCAAAGGTTTCTACTACAATTGTAGCTACAAATGATCCCTTCTTAAATCCATATCAGGGTCCTCCTGGAGCTCCTGGTCTTCCCGGACCTCCCGGCCCCGCTGGTGGCGGATATGATGTTTCCGGATATGATGAGTACAGAGCTGATCAGCCCGCTCTGAGAGCCAAGGACTACGAGGTCGATGCCACCATCAAGTCCCTCAACACTCAGATCGAGAACCTGCTCACCCCTGAGGGATCCAGGAAGAACCCTGCCCGCACCTGCCGTGACATCAGGCTCAGCCACCCCGACTGGAACAGCGGTAAGCTCATCTTAATCTAATGGACCTGATATACCCCTAGATTTAGTAAGGTGAAGACGCATTTTGGAGTCCATTTGCAGTAACATTTAAATTATCTCTTTCCATCAGTCTGACACTCTTTTTCCTGCCCTGTAGGATTCTACTGGATTGACCCCAACCAGGGCTGTATCAATGATGCCATCAAGGTCTTCTGCGACTTCACCACCCGCGAGACCTGCATCCATGCTCACCCTGAGAGCATTGCCCAGAAGAACTGGTTCAGAAGCACCGAGGGCAAGAAGCACGTCTGGTTCGGAGAAACCATCAACGGTGGTACTGAGGTGAGGGTCCACAGAGGGGGGACATGTTTTACTTCATAAAAAAACATATGACCAGGAAATAAGTCAAGGCCAATGTTTGATTTTCTGTATTCCAAGTACTGACTGTCCTCCTTTTGTCCATGCAGTTTACCTACAACGATGCGACCATCAGCCCCCAGAGCATGGCCACCCAGCTCGCCTTCATGCGCCTGCTGTCCAACCAGGCTAGCCAGAACATCACCTACCACTGCAAGAACAGCGTTGCCTACATGGATGGTGAGAGCGGCAACCTGAAGAAGGCCGTGGTGCTCCAGGGCTCCAACGATGTTGAGCTCAGGGCCGAGGGCAACAGCCGCTTCACCTTCTCCGTGCTGGAGGATGGCTGCACTGTGAGTAGCTCCTTCAGTTGTTTTCTTTGGTCATTATTGGTATTTCCATTGCCTCCATTTCTTTCTTTCTCACAAGAACAGAAAAATTCTGTTTTTAAACTGCAAAATTGTTGCTACTTTGTCATCTCACATAGAGATTATTTTGCCAGTGCTCTAAAATGTTTCCTTTTCTTCCCTTACACCTGCAGAGACACACTGGTGCATGGAGCAAGACAGTGATTGAGTACAGAACAAATAAACCATCTCGCCTGCCCATCCTCGACATTGCACCTTTGGACATTGGTGGAGCTGAACAGGAGTTTGGTTTGGACATTGGCCCAGTCTGTTTCAAATAAATAGACTCATGATAAATTAACACCAAAAAAGAGAGAAAGAACGAAAAAACAAAATCTCTGCCCTTCTTTCTGTGTTGTTTTTATACTGAATGCTGATTTCTCTGCGCATCCACTTGCTTAAGATGGGCAACTATCTGAGAGGACTGAACGGACTGAGCGGAGCGTTTGTGCAATGCAAATTAATACAGCAACCCAAAGGGACGCGGGAAAACACCTTGTTGTGGGACATCATGTCATCCTTTTGTAAAAAATAAAAGAAGTGTAATAAAAACGCTGAAAGTATGCATCACTTTGTGGTCTTTGTATATCTTCCAAAGAGGAGGTTTAAAACCACAATTTCCATGAAAAAAAGGTTTAAACTACCTCATGCCTGTACCTAAAGAAAATACTATTGACACAACCTGGGTCCACAACAGAGATGTTAAGACTTCTAATGCTTCAAGCTTTGTCCCGTATCGGAAGGTGCTCAGTTACTTGAAGCAGAGATCTATGGTGCTAATATGCAGCTGTGGAGCAAACCACTTTTTTTACTGTATTACTTTGTATTGACCTTTGAGGAGTCTTGCATTCGTCCCCTGATGCTTCCCCACTTTAAGCAGGTGGAATGTTCCTAAACCTGATGTCTGTTTTTTTTTGTTTTGTTTTGTTTCGTTTGGATCTTTTATTTTGTTTTGTCTAGAAGGTTTTTTTTTTGTTTGTTTTGGTTTTTTGTGCAGGCTTTTTTAAAAACTCTTCAAACCCCACACAGTGTTCGTACTGACAGCACATAATTCATCCAATTCTGGTTTTTTAGGCGGCCTCTCTCTCTTTCTCAAAAAAAAAAAAAAAAATGACACCACAAAGTCTATTGTACCTATTTTGTATATGTGAGATGTTTAAATAAATTGTGAAAAGTTCTGAAATAAAGCATGTCCAATGTTCCAAAACACACTACTCAGTGACTTAAGTGCTTTCATGTTTTAATGACACCTTCGGAGGTGTTTCACTGTATTTTGGTTCCATTTTGGCTGATGATTTACATATCATCCCTACCTTAAACATCTTCCTATTATGGAAGCACAGCCGTATCTTCATTTATCTTCCCCCCTTTTTCTTGCTTTTTATCGGTACATCCAATTTAATGTACAGTAAATTTTTGTTGACACTGTCCATGCCAATGTGTGATTACTAACGTGCATTGTTTCTTGTAAATATGCATCCTCTGATGTTGCTTTTCCTTGCATAATACAGCTTTTGCATCCAAATAAATTTCTGTGATTTGGATCAAGGCTTGAATTGCAGTGATGTACGCACGTCCATTTGAGTTAAGTTCCTGAAAAATCCCATGTTCTTTCAATTGGGGAGAGACTGAGAATCAGTGTGAGTTCAGTGTGTTGAGGGAATTTGGATATGCAAGTTTTCTGAAAATTGTGATTTAAGTATATCTCCACATGTACAGTAAAAACAGCCCTGGTCCGCTGAAATTGAATGCATCAAACTGCTTCAATTCCTATAACCACTAGAGGGCAGTATGGGATTTTAAGTAAGAATCCTTAATTTGTCCTAATTTAAACAGATACATTATCTTTGACCTCTTTTCAACAAGAAGCTGGATAACCAAGACACCATATGCACCTTCAAGTCTACAATATCTTATGCATTGAGCTATATTAAAAATTATAGATTGTACCTTAAATACAACAGACATCAAGGCTTCTCGCACACATTATTTTCTATATTAAAAATTAATGGCACAACTATAGTTGCATTTTTGTTGAAGATGATCATGCACGAAATTCTTGTCAATAGCTGTAGTTTAGTACAAGTTGAAATACCTTTACTTTACTTTTCATGCTACTTACCGCATAAAATTCATTACATTTCTGGGGGCAATATTCTGTTTTTCCTTTTTTTTTAAACTAAGTTTGCCTGAAAACTAGTTACTATCTGCTTGGCAGGTTTAAAAATTTACAGTAAAAAAAACATGACAAACATATGCAAAAAATAGGCAATAGTATCACCAAACTGTCATGTTAGGCAGCCCCACGGGCAAGAATTTTACTTTGCCTCCTTTTTTTCTCTGTGTCCAAGATCTGGATACCAACCAGTATCCGTTAGATGAAGTAGTATCTGACCTCAGGTTTTCTGTACTGTTAGATATGCTTCTTTATTTATTTATTTAGGAATAAACATCATTTGAGAACAGTTAAATCTAAAATTACGTTTAAAAATTTCAATTTTAAAACTGGCCCACAAAGACAAGGTAATAATGCAAGATGCACCTAAGTTGATTATGTGCATCAGTAGTACAATTCTAAACAAATTAATGGTTATTAAATGAAACACAACTACTTAGTAGACATTCAACTCGAGGCCCTTGGGGTTACTTGAGGTCTCCACCACCAGAAGTCCTCTTCAGCCAGTTGGAAATCCAGCCTTGCCAAATGAAAATAAGGTAAATAAGTATGGCGACATAATAGGTAATTGTACTATATTAAGTACAGGGTATGAGTACTGCTTTAACTCCACTTCTATTTTAGTCCATAACTGTTGACTTTAAACAGCCCCCATTTTTGATGATGACTTACCCTTTATACTTTACAGAACATTTTTAGTCTGTGACAGAAGCACAATATTTGCACAGTAGAAATCCCATTCTTATTTAATCAGTAAAATGACATTAGCATGGGAAAACATCTAAAATAATAGCTGTGGGAAAGGAAGGCTTTTGTCTGTGCCACCGCAATGAGGCAATACAAGACAAGTGGCTAAGAGCATGTTAATGATCTGACAGCAGAGTGCAGAGCAAAGTGACAGACTTTTTGTAAAATTATTTGAGGTTTGACTGCCATAGCTACATGCAGAGTGTATTCAAAAACATCAGTGCTCTCCTAAAACACATAGTCACACACACACACAAACATACACACATGCAGTAAACATTTATCTGAGAGGATAAGTAGACTGGATCAGAAAAAAAACGTTTTGGCAATTCAGATGATAAGTATTGTTCATCTCATTGTACAAGTTATTTCAACCCAGTAAACACAGTAGGCTAGTTATATGACTTTTAGCAGCCTCTATTGGTGGCCAGTAGATACTGCATCTACCTCTCCGTATATTAAGGTACTTTGCTTTGGTGCAGTTCTTCCTCCAAGTAATGTTCTCATTTCAAATTACATAAAAAGTTACATTAATCAGTTTTTTAAAAGTCTGATTACCACTCAATTAACATAGCTCAACCTATCAAGAGTTAATTCAGGGGATTTATATAGGCCAAATAAAAATTACTGTATGTAAATCAGTACAGGATCATCTTTCATAAAAAGTAATTCATGCTAATTCCCGTGTCACTGAACATAGACTGCTTATTTTAAGACTGAATTGTATCCAATTCAAAACACCCTTGTTCCACTTCAGGATTAACAACACTACACTCCCTTTTATATGGCCATGCTCTCCAGCTACCTGAGAAGTTGTTATCACGAGGATCACATTTACATTGCGCAAACATCGAATATGATGTTGACACAAAATAAATATCCTCAAGCGCTATCTTCAGTGAATACGCCCATAATCCCCCTCACGGCTGAAGTTCTGCTTGCAACGAACTTTGACCGTGAACCAACCTGCAAAACTACCATCAACTGTCTGTTGACTCATTTGGATATTAATCCGGTGGACTAATTTAGACTAAAGGCGCTCTGAGCCTTTTTTTTTTTTTGCTATGCACCTGTTTAGGTATCGTGGTGATGCAGAAGGAGGCGGTGTCGTCTGGGACAGATCGGGCAGATGGTGGTGGTCCACCCGCGGAAGCACCGCTGCTAGACTGCACAGGTGCTTGTTGTCATGGAGGAGCAAAGATGGCGGTCCTGGCCTATAGCCTGGGCAAACGCGAAATAAATCAACATTTTACCATCAAAAATGCCAAATTGATATCGTTAGTAGTCGTTCTTTTACTTCTCGTGTTTCACACAGCTTTGCGGTATTATGGAGGTAAGTGGTCTCCCGTTTTATCACATTACTGTTGATGCAGCCAGTGAGGCGCTTAGCAACAGCTATTGCAAATGTTAGCTAGCTAACTGTTTGTGTCTGTTACTGTTTGACGCCTTGCGAGTCGGTGTAGCCCCATTATCAGGAGTTGCTTCGAAAGGGTAAGACGTGGAGATTGTGAACATTAGAGAAAGCAAACAGATGATTCGGCATGCAGCTGGAATAAGTTTTAAGTCCATAATTTAGCTGCACGAACTTAAATTGGCTTTGACTGGCTAGCTTAGCTGAATAAAGCTAACGCTGCATTTCGCTGTGTTTACATGCTCATGTTAGGACACGCTTGATTACAGTAGCGCCGGAGGAGCCGTGTTTCGATTGATGGGACTAAATTAACACTTGACAGAACTAGGTTTCTAAATATTAGGAGGTCGGTCCCTTAAATTACTATTAACGTTGCTATTTCGTGAAGTTGTTTAAAGGGATAAATGCTACACTATCTGTAAAGCTTTTATTGTGGTGTATTAACGCCAATCATTAAACAAATTAAGTGGTTGTGAAAAGCAGCATGTTTCCGTCTTGCCAAAGTCTACATTGTATTGTAGGGCAAAGATTATTTCGGGTCATTGAGGCATAATTGAAACACTCAGTTCCAGGTGTAAGGAGTTTGATCTCATTTTGCTTGTCCCACACCCCAAGAAGGACAAAGACAACATTTGCTCAACTCACAGAGTTGGACTATACTAAAAGATATATCGGCATAGCATTCATAAACCTCCTAGACTGGTTGCACACTGTGGATTTTGTCCATGAAACAGGATAGGCAGTAGAGAGCTCTGTGTAAATACTGGGAGCAGCTGCTCTGGCTGGCGATAACATTACATGCCCGCGTCTCTCTCGCCAGTCCGCCGACCCTTCATGTTAGCCTGTTTCTATGGACTGATTCAGTTGCAGATGGCTCCATTCATTTTGCACACAAATGAAAAGCTGGGGCGATTTATGGTTGAGCTAAATTGCCGATGGCTTCATCAGAGCCCTGTATTGTATACAAGTCTTTTGCACAGCACTGAATGAAAAGCCAGGGTTCTATTGAAACAGCAGGTTTTAGTCATAGTCACAAAGAAAGTATGGGAGAGCAAGAGCAGTGCATCTTTTTTTTTTTTGTTTTGTTTTTTTTAAATTGGTACTACTGGAAAAATCTCTATGTCTGTCCTCCAGGCGGAGACTCATGTGAATGGCTGCTGTCCAGAGGACGTTACTTGGGGGAGAATGTATGGCAGCCCTATGGCTGCATGATGCACAAATACAAAAGCATGTGAGTCACACAAACTCTGAAAGGTTACAATATGTACAGTATGTTTGAGACAAAGATTCCAGTGTGTAGCAGTGAAAGATGAAGCATTTGTGTCTGTGTGGCTGCCCGTAAGGGTAGATGGGTAATTTGCAAGCCAAATAACCACTTGAGAAGATACTATCACAGGGATAGGCCATTTGTAATAATATCTGCTTTTGATTGGATTATAAAATAAACCCCCTCAGCTCATGAATGATTGCTATCTGCAGTTGTTAGGATGTATGATTTTCAGATTCCTCACTGTCATTTTTGCCTTACAGTGAAGCCAAAACCTGCCTTGCTAAGAAGCGTGTGGCTTTTGTTGGTGATTCACGAATCAGGCAGCTGTTTTATTCCTTCATCAAAATTATTGACCCTGAGCGAAGAGAAAATGGAAACAAGGTAATTATGAGAGAAAACAACATGTTAATCTAAGAATTTTTGGGGGAAATTGTTCAGCAGTTGTGGTCTTGTGGTTTTGTGTTACAAAAAAAATTCAAACAGTGTGTCTGTAAACTAAAAGTATCTGATCAAAATAGGTGTGCTTGAGGTGATTATAAAAATCTGTCTCTCTGCTCTTCATTCCGCCTTGTCCCATCTTATATGGCCAGCCACTATAATATGTCGGATCCTTTTCATTGAAGGACATGTTTGAAAGAGCAGAGCGAGAAGTACAGCTGCATGTGGCATAACAGTTTTTTTGCAGGGCAGGGCTGCTTGTGTTTTCTTTTAAGAAAAGACTTTTTTCTCTTGCACCTCCTCAGCTGATTAACTGAGAATATTTCCTAAAACATTTTCTAAATGGGAAAAAATCAAAATAACTATCTTGCTGCTCGGCAATGCAATGCTCTGCTCTGCTTTTTTTCAGCCAAATGACATCCTGCATTAATACATTGCTGATGGCTCACTGTATTGTCAAAAGCAGAAATTGGAAAAAAGTTCACAACTTGTGATCAGTTTACCCCTACCTGATATTTCAACTTCTTGGTAAACTTCAGCCTTGGCTTTAATGTGAGAATTAGCTGTGTCGATTGTTTTTTCCCCCAAAGTGTCTTTTGTATATTTGTTTTCACTGAAGTGTTTAAATCTCTTAAGGTCATCAGCTTCTATGATAAACACGAGGAAACTCTGAAATAGATGGCATTCAAGAAATGTACTGTGACAAATGATTAAAATTAATATCAAGTGGTCAACACAAAAAATTATCAATAAAAAATGGAGAACTGGAATGCATGGCAGTTATGCAGCAGTCGTAGCTGTGTCTGATCTGATCTGAAACAGGAAAAAAGAGGAGCACTATCTGCCTAACAGGCTCTCTCTGTCTGTCCCCATGTAATGTCTGAAGCATGAGGACATTTCCTTTGAAGATGGGAGTTCTTCTGTTCATGTGGTAAGCTATTTCTGGATGTGATTTTATCTCCTTTTCTCAGTTTATGAAAACACAGTGATTAACAATAACAACATCTACATCCTCTCTGTAGGACTTCCTGTGGTATCCAGAGGCAAATAATTCAATGAAAGAGCGCTTGATATCATGGACACACGTGAGTATATGTGTTTCATTCTCTTATCAATGAGTGGGAGCATTGTTTAGCAAGAAATTTGAAAGGTTGTCACATTTTTTTTTTTTTTTTTAGAGGGATTTGCTTTCCTAATTGCAACTTCTCTCGTATGTTACAGGAAGCTTCAGCAAAGCCAGATGTTGTCATCCTTGGAGCTGCTACAGTAAGCTGTATAAATGAGTGCTGGCTTTCATAAAACGCTTTTTTTAAAAAAAAATAAAAATAAGAAAAGTAATGCCTTACTTAAGTCAGTCTCAATCTCATCTTTTAACCTGTGTACCACAGTGGTCCATCAAGTTGCACGGTGGCAGCAGCGAAACCCTGCAGCAGTACAAAGTCAACCTGACAGCCATTGCTGTGCACCTGGTGAGGCTGGCTGACCATGGAGAGGTCTACTGGGTCCTGCAAGGTAACCTTAGTTTGAAGGGTTTTATAATCCATCATGTCTCGTATCAGATTAAAAAGTATCTCTTCCTGTTCCCTTCACCACATATTCCTTATTTGTGTGACTATGGTGTTCATGTAAAATAGGATTACCATTATTAGAATGACTTGATTCAGGGTTCTCATGCATCATGGAAAAACTGGAAACCCTAAAAAAATAGGTTGACTAATTTTCCAATTTGTGGAAAACAAGAAAAGAAGTTGTAAAATTTTCTTGGATGTCTTATGTGATAAACATGATAAACACTTCTGTGAAAATCACTTCTGGGATAAGGATAAACATCCTCCTCTGTTAGTTGAAAATTAACTGTCAGAGCTCCCCAGTGGGTAACATTGCCATTTATAAGAGTGAATAATATTCAGGAACATATAAACAGTCAAAGGTAGGTCCTTCACTATCTGATTAAGGACTTTGCTCTGTTTATGTTGTTGAAACGCTGTGAACACACCACCGAGTCATGCCACATTGTCGCACATGCAGATTGGATGATAGAACTTTAGTGGCTGAATATCTGAGTAATGTGAGTTAGCCTACATAACCTCTCAAATGTAAATACAAGCCACTGCTGGCCTGTTAGCTGTGGTGTGTTTTTTGAGATATACAGATTAACATTGCTCTCTTGCCTGCACAGAAGCCTTTCCAAAAGAGAATAAAATAGAGATTGATATAATAAATACAACCTAATTGGTTATTTCACGCATGCGATTCAGGAATTTTGTGAGGTCGACCTCTCATACATGCAGCCTCTGAACTAACCCTCTTTACCAGATCACACTGCACATCAACACCATCACGTTTGTCTTCCAGACCCTGTAAATGAGGAGGCGTTGAGTGACAACAGAAAAATGATCACCAATGAACAGCTTGAGCTTTACAATGAAGCAGCAGCAGACGTGCTCAACAGCAGCAAGCGCAGCGGCAGGCCCCGGGTCAAGCTGTTTTCCGCGTCCCGCCAGGCTGCAATGGAAACCATCACCCAATCAGAAGATGGCTTGCACCTGCCTGAGAGCACTAGGGATGTGGTAGGCAGGATTTGGGTTCATTTGAGAATATTTTTTTTGGCATTAATGCTGTTTGGTTAAATGAGTCAGGTTCAGCATTTTAGCTGTGAATATTTCTGTTTTTCACCACTCTGTTAATCCTCCTGTCAGGGAGCCATGATCCTCATGAACTCCGTGTGCAACAAGCTGCTGAGGCCCATTGACGGCTCCTGCTGCCAGACGTTGCCACCCCCCAACCTCCTCCAGAAACTCTCAGCCTGTTTGTTCCTGGGCTCGGCCTTGGTCTTCCTGGTCCTCCACGTCCTTGGCAACAACCGCCACCGCCGACCTGTGCCCCCAGATGTGGAGAGCCTGGAGGAGAAGAAGCCAGCGATTGCAGCTGTCCCCTTGGGTCCAAAGGTGCCCTTCCAGGCCCTCTGCAAGATGGGCATCATCATGGGCTATTTTTACCTTTGTGACAGAGCAGATGTATTCATGAAAGAGCAAAAGTTCTACACACACTCCACGTTCTTCATCCCTCTCATCTATATTTTTGTCCTGGGAGTGTTTTACAGTGAGAACAGCAAGGAGGTGAGATGGCACTTTTTAGTGCAATATATTTCGTTTTTTAGAGGCATTATTAACATCTTTTAACACAGACTTTTTTTCCGACTAAATTTAGGCCCAGTACATCTGCAGTTGGTGTTTGGAAAATATGAGTGTCTGGATTTATGCTTTTTTTTGTTTGCATGTAAAACAAATCGTCAATGTCCTTGTGTGTGTAAAGTTTAAAAATTCAGTTTTCTTGAGGGTTCAGCAAACCTCATAAATGCATGCAAAAACAAGAGAAGGACATGTCTGAGTTTTTAAGTAACAATCAGTAGTCCAATGAGGTGCACAACTGAACATGATTTGATTTTTTGTTTTTAAATCCCTCTTGCAAACAGACCAAATTACTGAACCGAGAGCAAACAGATGAGTGGAAAGGCTGGATGCAGTTGGTCATCCTCATCTATCACATATCTGGAGCCAGTGCTGTGAGTCATCAACATGTCCCCTGCAAGTACAATTGGGAGTAATCTGCTATGAGGCATTTCATTTAAAAACTTGCTTTATTTTTGTCTGTCCTGCAGTTCATTCCAGTGTACATGCATGTGCGGGTGCTGGTGGCAGCGTACCTTTTTCAGACTGGCTATGGACACTTTTCCTTTTTTTGGCTCAAAGGAGACTTTGGCCTGTATAGAGTGTGCCAGGTGAGGGTAAAGTCCGTGATACTTAGAGGTCATGCAGGGACTTTATATTGTTATTCGTCACTACTGTTACCTCTATGTTTGTACTTAAACATTAAATTCCAGGAAATTACTGATAGAAGACAAGCACAAATATTTGATTTGAACTTGTTTGGTTATCATTGAAAAATCAATATATGTTTCTGTTGTTTTTTTCTTTCTTAATCCCACTCCAGGTACTTTTCCGTCTAAACTTCCTGGTCCTGGTGCTGTGTGTGGTCATGGACAGACCCTACCAGTTCTATTACTTTGTCCCACTGGTCACTTTCTGGTTTGTCGTCATCTATGGCACATTGGCCTTGTGGCCTCAGATCCTTCAAAAAAAGGCCAACAGTGAGTTTTAATTTGTTTCACTTGCATCGTTGTGTGGAAAAAGTCCCAGGCACTGTTTATCAGTGCACAGGTCTGCATAATAAATGTCAAAAACAGGATGTATTTAGAAAAAACATTTTCCTTAATAGCCGTCTTGTTCTCTTAACAGGTAGTGGCATATGGCACCTTGGGGTTTTGGCCAAGTTAGTGGGCCTCCTGCTTTTAATCTGCTTCTTTGCCTATTCACAGGTGGGTAAACAGCAAAATATTTAAATCCCACCGGTCAAAACTGTGACCTCAGTTCACTTTTCAAACAGCAAAACTTCAAATATGTACATTATACGACTTGTTGTTTAATGGCCAATAAACTTCCTTGTATCCTTGTAAAAATGTAATCCAGGTTTTGTGTTGAATCATGTGAGAGGCATATGCTCACATCTTCACACAGCACAATTTGAAAGAACATGTTACTTGAAATAGTGGCATTTTACTCATAGCTTGTGTAGAAGTCCTCCTTATGTAATATTCATGTTTTGGTGTTGTGACTTCAGGGTTTCTTTGAGAGTATTTTCTCTGTGTGGCCCATCTCCATGCTCTTCGAGCTGCATGGAAGCATCCACGAGTGGTGGTTCAGATGGAGGCTGGACCGATTTGTAAGTCAAATGTGTTTCGCTCCAGTTGCACCACAATTGAGCTTAGTCAGTTTTTGCATTAACACACTCTTTGCAACGCAAAAAGCCTTAGAGTATATCATAACCTTTTTTTAAGTGGATACAATTTTTCAAACTTTGCAAAACACTTATAATGTGCAATATTCTTTTGCAGGCAGTGATATACGGGATGTTGTTCGCCTTCATATATCTGGTGCTGCAGAAGCGCCAGGGGCTGTCGGAGGGCAAAGGAGAGGCTCTCTTTTCTGCCAAGATTTCCAATCTGCTGCTCTTCCTCTCGGTCTTCGCTTTCATAGTGAGTTTCTTTACTCTTGGGCTTCAAATTGAAAGTCTTTGCTGCAGGTCCTTTTCTTTCCAAACCCTGTTTTAGTTCATAAACAAAATGTATATATTCAAAACAGCAGCTTAGAAAAGAAAAGTTACCCATTGATGGGGGGGGCACTTTGTACGCATACATGCCACACCTTGTAACTGCATTGGCAACCACAGTCTTCTGGTGTCAATGCTCTCATGCATGACAGGAGCCCTGCAGACTGTAACATTGTATATAGTGACAATCTGTTCATCTTGCATGGATAATTCTTACCAGGTGGTAAATGTTGCATAGACCTGAAGCAGCTCTCTGTTCCCTCTTGTCTTCCCCAAAGCATTTGGGGTTTACAGTAA
>JAQNCA010000009.1:367048-380108 GCA_029783725.1 Acanthurus tractus
AAGAGGCGAAACATCTTCATGGACATATTACTGAGTCCAGTTGCCTTTGATTTATTTGCCTAGAACAACCCCCACCTTCCCTTTTTTTTTTTTGAAGCTTAAGTTTAATAATTGTTACCTAACTTCTCCGTTTTCCCCATCATCTAGACTTACTCAATATGGGCCAGCAGCTGCAAGACAAAAACTGAGTGCAACGAGATGCATCCTTACATCTCTGTGGTCCAGGTGCAAGTTCTATTTCTTGTCTTTCTTCCTTTTTGTCTACTAAGATTTTACAGCTAACATGTCTTCTCAAGTGCCTGTGACAACCAGTGATCTTATGACTAAGGCCTTTGTTAATATGAATATAAAAACGGTTTTGTAGTAAATTGCCCAACAGCACTTACTTTGATTTGCCTTTGAGATGACATTATCTTAATTACATGATAGTAACTTTGTAGGATAATGAGTGTTAAAACAAGGGAGTTTCCTTTTTCACGGCTTGAGTTAATGGGATCCTGTAGAGCTGGTCCCCACAGAGAAACCTTTTGAAGTCATTCAAAAGAAAAGGCAAGTCAACATCATAGTTAAGCCTCTAAACTGGCCACGATTGCACATTTTTCACTCTTCATTTGACTTGCTGATTTTTTTCATCCTTGTAACTTGTGCAGTTTTGACTCCTTCACTTCCATCTGCCACTTCAAATGATTAAAATCTCATGAAACGCGCTTTGTGTCTTAATGCTGTTCGTCTAAAATAAATGTATTCTCTATTTCCACAGATTTTGGCATTCATTCTCATCAGGAACATTCCTGGCTACGCCCGCTCTGTATACAGCTCATTCTTTGCATGGTTTGGAAAGATCTCTCTAGAGGTAAGACGGGCCCGGAAGTTAAGTAGCTGATAGTGATAAGTCTATTTATATAGCCCTTAGTGTAAAGGCTGAGAAGTTAGAGGATGCAGCTTTTGTGCCTCCAGCTCCTCATCTTAACAGTTCATTGGGGCTGCTCCTTGTTCCAATTCTCCCTGTCTGATCCACTGAAAATTTCTTGAAATGTATGTTTTCTTGTTTTGTAGACACATTTAAATGCACAATAATTTTTGCCACTTAGTGAGACAAAGTCACAGTTTGAAGAAGTCTTAAAGTAGCCTGGAATCATGAGATAAGTTTATTTCACAGTTTAACGGCCTCCATTGCAGATGAAAATCTGACAAACTCAGGGTTAGAACTGTTCACAGGTGAGTTGATATATAACATTTTATTAACGTCCCATTTAATCACTTGCCAACGTCCTTATTCAATCTCTGACTGGTGTTACTCCCAGCGACAGGGGAAAAACACTGGTGTAATAAAAGTATACAACTCAATAAAATATATCTCAAGGATACAGTTATTTGTAAAGATACAAAGGTTGCACAATATTTAAGTGTTAAACTAAAAAGCAAATTGCTTCCTTTGACTTCTTCTTAACATAAGTCTTCTTTTTTGTCAGATAAAAGCTTTTAAATGTGAAGCTACATGGCGACACCATGTTGTCATGAGTGTATTAACTGGTGGGAAATTTTCCTTACCAACAATCTGCACCAGCTCTGTTTTTGATGTTCTGTGGCTCCCACAACCAAGCAAAAAGGGAATTAGCACACAATACATTAAATTCTAACAAGCATGCTTTGTTTGTCTCCCCCAGCTGTTTATTTGCCAGTACCACATCTGGCTGGCAGCGGACACCAAGGGAATATTGGTCCTGATCCCAGATAACCCTTCACTGAATATCATGGTCAGCTCCTTCATCTTTGTCTGTGTGGCTCATGAGATTTCCCTCATCACTAATGACCTGGCCCAGGTGGTCATCCCCAAAGACAGCATGTCTCTGCTGAAGAGGCTGGGGGCAGTGGGGATCTTGGGTGTGGTCGTACTGCTGCTAGCCAGAAGCGGCCAGCCCACACCCGACCCCTGATGGATTTCTCTAGATCAAGAAAGGGGCACAGCAGACTGGCTGAGGTTGAATTGAGGTAATAGATCCAAGCCAGGAGCAGGCCTGGTGTTTCAGCCTGCTGCTGGCAACAGTAGAAGACCAACTTGTTTGTATGATGTGTTGAGTGACAACACAAGGATACATGGGAGAACTGTGTCTTTCTGCTGGCCATGTCCGAGCAGAGTCCGTACCCTTTGACTGTGAAAGTCGCACACTGAAAAAAAGAAAAATGCCCACAAAAGAGGGGAGGTCGCTCCTTCCAGGGCAAAGTGCAAGTGTAAGAGAGGGAAAAAAAAGAACAAAATGCTCAAATCGTTTACATTATCTGGATTCAAAAGAAGAGCAAAGAAGAAATTAGGAGCTGTGGAATCTTTTGTAAACGAAGAGGGCCTCTCATTTCAAGACCTTATGCTTGCTGTGTGAATTTTTGCAGCGTCGCTTCTATTTAGCCAAAAACACTTAAAAGAAGGTACTTGCCACATTAAATACTTTCTGTCATCACTTCACTCTGCAAGGGATCACTAGGCACACACTCCGTCCACATGGCAGTAGCAGTTGAAGGCGTCTTCACTCAGGTGGATCCGTAACCTACATATTTAGATATCTACGAAGATGTTCACTTGTGCTGCATTTTATTATCAACATTACTTTGTACAGTATTTCTGGTGACATTTAAAAATAGCATTAGATATCTAAATATGCAAAATATGGACCAACAACTGGCTTGGGTGATCAAAAAAACAGACAAGATTCAAGTAAAAAAGTTAGAGTGCAATTGCTAAAATGTTGGACTATCCCTTAACATATTTTTGCTAATGTTTCTGTGAGTAATTTTAGAAATGTTCGCCTTTTGCTGAAAGGTACTGTGGTCACCTGCTGTAGCTCTGATATTCTGTGTGATATGTACAGTATTTAATGATTTAAATTAAGCTTATATTTTATACAGGTTTGTTATTATTTTTTTTTGGGCTTTGTTTTTATTTTCGGACAGTGCGCTCATGACTGCTATTTGTGAAGGATGTATTCTATAGTTTTCTACCCATCCAAGCATCTCAAAATGACCTTCCTTTGACACACTACAGAGGTTGAGCTTTCAAGTCTGACACCAGTCTGTCTGTCCTATTAGCTAACTTTATAGTCTGCGCATATTTGTATAACAGAATGCAAGACTTTATTTTATACAGAGTTTCACCAGTGTTTTTTTTAGTCCTTCATCCTTCCATTGCCATTAAGACACTTGCCTCATGACTCTGGTGAAAAACGCACACATTATTGTACAGTAGGACTAACAGCTAAACGTGCATCCTTCCTTTGCTGTCAGAGCCAGTGAAATCTTTGGCCAATGACTGAGTGAGTAAGTGACTTCTTAAGACTCAATGCCTTTGAACATACAGCTTTTCTCAGTGGCTTATACATACAGTCCATCTTCGGACGTACTTTTGTCACATCTGTGGTATCACTGGGATCACAAACTTCCGTCTGTCAGGCACTTTAGAGCCACATCAATGTTCCGGAACAACTAGTTAATGCACCGACTGACCTGGGAACATGATGCTGCTCCTGAAAGGAAAGTATTGCGTGTATGTTTGGTCAGTTGACAACTGGTTGATATCTCTTTGCATTTATATTCTCAGAATTTCCACAGGGGTTCGCACTTTCATTGTAAGAACTGAATTTTTGTTTCATCTTTGCAGTGAAATATCATGTTACACAAGAACTTAACATGGTACAATTGCAGATACTTTCTGTACATTAGCACAGTTATACAGGATAAATCAAATGTCATTTTGCAAAAAAAGTATATATATTTTCAAGATCCCATCAGTATTGCATATGAATTTGGGTTGCTCATTCCTTCTGCCATGGAAGTAGTAAAATTTGTGGTGTCTGCTTGGTTCTACGTATTGATGTAGTTTCTTTTTAAAAGAAAAGGATGGACAGCAAAGAAATTCTTTACAGTGGAATAATTTATCTCCAGCTTCAAGGCTTCTCCTGTTATCTGATGATGTGCAGTCTGAGTTGTGTTCTTCAACTGAATAAGAGCCAAGTCATTTCTATAACCAGTCATCACCTCATTTTGTAGATGAAAATTGCATTTCCATTGCTGTGTGAAGTTTACTGATCCATTTTCTCGTTAACTGATAAACAAAAATATAAATTTTTTCAGGCCTTAATAGATCTTTTTTGGTCATGTAAAAGCAACAACTATTTATACCCCAGTGCAGGGCCTCTTTGAAATATTTTACATGTAAATTTCTTTGTGATGTCTTACAAATGTGAAATGTATCCATATTATTTATAAATGCCTTTATTCTGTTGTATATTGTTAATAATACCTTCATAAAATGTGCTGGTCTGGCTTCTTTTTTGACCTAAACATAACTTTTATGTTACTCGTACATTCCAAGTTAAGGCACTCACTGCAGAAGTAAATTACTTTGAAAGAATTTTATTGTTATCATGTGGCACGTTACACATAATCAACACATGACAACTAAAATATTTCCATGTAAAACTCCCTTTTCTTAGCAAGTACAAACAAAAGCATCATAGTTTGAACATTTACACAAATATTTTAAAATATTCTGAAGTCTTTTTAAATTCAGCTAAGCTCTTTTGTTCTCTGTGAGGTGAAAGTGCATAAGGATGATAAATCTTTAAGACACTTCTCAGGCATGCAGATTGGCACAAATGTTAGAAAAGAATAAAAGTAGAGAGATGGAATCAAAGTCCTTGCTGACAATGTTGTCTCTGGTCACAAATTCAGTGCTTCAGCCACCTTTCTCTCCTCAGGAATACCATTTACCTATGATAGATATGAAAAAAGGAAGGAAACTTTATTCCAAGTTCTCACATTGAAGATTGTATATCCTGTTAGTTCTTTTCAGCAAAAGAGATTAACTCAACTCACTTGAGTGTGAGTCTTGTCTACATAAACTCAAACACAGACTGCAACACCTACCTCCAGCCTTCGAAATGTTGACATGACATAATTATCTCCTTTGTTAGCAGTGAACAGAGAGAGCAGCAGGTTAGTGCATGTGAACACCATGCACACAGGAGGGCGCTCATGCACCAACATAAGAACTTTACTAGTGGAGACACCACTGCACTGCTCTCACATGTAATTTCTTGCAGGCATGTTATAAAATAATTTGCAGTCATAGTCTGCATGCTTGTATTGTTACAGTGATGCTGGGGAAAGATCATCAGTGGAGAGTCTAAGCTTGTGAGCAACATAATGAAACAACTGTGACGCGAACAAGGTAGTCAAAGCACAGATGGTGCTCTCATGTCTACTCCTGTAAAAAAGCAGGTGTCTCTATTTGTTATTTATTTTTGAAGCAAAATAGCCACATCACATATGGCACATGCAGAATGAGTCAGCCGGGCTCATGAGACTACACAAAGACTGAGGAAAATACTGACCTGATGGCCGTTGCTGTGGTATTGTAATCTGGTTTTGCAAGTTCCTGGAATTAAAAACAATGATATTATGGTTAACAGCCGTTCACATAAATAACAAGAGACTTTAGTATCATGTGAATGCATACTGTTCATATATTAGCAAATTTTTCTGAGTTTCAAGCTCATTAGGTAAAATCATGGGATAGCTTGAACCTCTTAAGCTGCAGTCGTATTTTCCGAAGGCCTGACTGCTTTCTGCAGCTTTAGCTGTACATATGGCATGTCAGAAGCACTAAAAACAAGATTAAACGATAATGTTGTTGTTTCAATGTATATTTTCCATAATGACGCCTATAAGCCATACATCTGCGAGCCTGCTAATGAGCATGGTTGCGCAAAGCAACATGTGAAAATTCACGTGTATTTGAAACGCCAACCAAAACTGAATAATCTTTCAACTCACGTCTGTGTCTGCATGAGCGGCATACTGGTGGTCTCATAGTTGTCGGGGTGGATGGGCGGCACCACCTCCCCGCTGACGGGATTAAAGACGGGCAGAGTGGAGAGAGGCCAGGAGATCTCCCGGTTCTTGGACATGCTCCGCAGCTCCTTGCTGGACTTCTGTATGGAGCTGTGGTGAACCAGCTGGATGCTGGAGAAGGGAGAGGAGCTGGTGTTAACATGTACGGGCTTGTGTCCTTATCAGGTTTGCGGTGTTAATTTGTTTCGACCCGAGTGCATTGCTTTACTCACAGAAACACGTAAAAGATATTTGAATATGCAATCAATTTACATCTGCCATGGCGAGCACTGCACTTTATTCATGCATGCGCAACAAAAACATAACATCCACCCTTACCTATCACTGTGACTCGTCTGACTTACGATGCAAGATATGTTCTCCAAGATGTATGTATGTTTGAAGCAATCTGTTACTGCTACAGCGTTAATTTCCTACATCTGAACATTGAATTTTTGAGCAGCCCTTTGGATGAATGGATGTCAACACATAGATGAGCATATGAATGGTAACGAGAAAGCGGTCATTGACAACATAGATGACAAAACTGCAATGCAAAGAGAGAGGGGGGAGGGGACAGAAACAGACCCAAAATAAAGAAAAAAAAAAAATAAACACAGGAGAGTTAAAACACTTACGCTGGTGTTTGCATGTTTCTTTTTTCCCTAGAAACAAAACAAAATGGATGAATTAAATACTAATATTAATAATTTAACAGACATCTACACACAAGTAAATGAATCGTTGGGTAGAGACAGAGTGGAAATGGTGATGAGACGTGGAACACTGAGTGAACGAGGGGGGGGGAACGTCTCTCCCAGCCTGTAAATGATAGAGGATGATGAATGGCTATCATGGATATCATGGCCACGCTTCAAATCATAAAGACATACGTGATGAAATTAACAAAAAGCTGCATATTCATGGGGAACTCAATAGACATGGATTGTCCAACGGGATGGTGATGACAAGCTGCAATTCCAGTCCAGATTATTGTTCTTATTCAAATATTCTGCACTATCCATCCTGTTTCACTTAACAGTTTCTGCATTTTTTTCTCTAATGTCTGTCAGGTGTCTGGTGCAATATTTGCGAAAACAATATAAGACCAAGCACACTTACACCCCTTCCCGTCTGCAGCACATAGTGTAGCCGAGGATGAAGAAGAGGACTAGTGCCACAGCGGAGGGAACAGCCAGTGTGATAAGGAAATCTGAAAAGTAGTCCCTAGTCTTCAGAGACTCAGAGGGGGGGTCATATTCCCCAAATTCAGGCAGGATCCCGGTGCCAGGGTCAGGACGAGTAATGTATACCGGGACCACTTTGTTGATGTCGACCTAAAAAAAAACAAGTGGAGTTGATTTAGCTTTGTTAATGACACAGTAGTTCATGTAAACTTTTTGGGCCTCAGCATCGAAAAAAACTCCCATTTTCAATTCAAGGACTTCTGTACGAGACAATCCTCACCAGAGAAATCTTACACCAATCAATGTGAAACTGAGCTTTGAACTTCTTGTCACAGCTGATGACAGGCTCCATCTCCTGACTGCAGCGCAGCTGGTTATGAGGACTTTCCACTTCCCGCAGGCACGAAGAGAACGGAACATCAGCGCCAACCATTACATACACTCTGCAGAGAGGAGGAGACGGTGAAATGTGAATCATTAGAAGAGAAGAGAAGAGAAGAGAAGAGAAGAGAAGAGAAGAGAAGAGAAGAGAAGACAAGAGAAGAAGAGATGAAAGGCGATAAGAGCAGAAGATGGAGCCTCATTGTACAAATCTATGCTGAGGCTTGTTATAGTCAAAGCATTTCTCCTCCACTGAGTGTTCTCCTCGATGCTTTCATCTTCCAAAACGTCAGCATGAATCTTTGATGCACAACTTATGGCAGTTCACGTGGGCTATTCCCCTCTGAAACAGACCGACTGACAGTGTCTGTCAGTGCTGACGGCTAAGTGTACCCATCTAATTCACAGCGAGCTGTGGGTCCCTAAGGCCCTAATTAAATAAAATGTCAGTACGATGTGAGTGGGCTGAAAATATAAGTAATTTGTTTGATTGAGAGAGGTGAAGAGGTCGCTCATGGAGAGAATCTGTTAGGCTGTGAAAGCTCAAGCTGATTGTGTAGGAGTCATCCAGAGAAATAAACCTAAACTGTTACACTTATCTTGCACTTTGCTTAGTTTATAAAATACAAAATCAATGCAAAGTGCTGTAAATAAATTGAATGTGTAACTGATCTTTCCTTTTCGTATGAAAAATAAAAAGCACCCTGACCCTTCCTTCAGGTTGTTGATAGGCAGAGGCACACGGCCACCTCGGTCCAGTGCTGATGTGATGTTGATAGCATTAAGGCGCTCGGGCTGCCAAACGTTCTTCACCGCTCCTAGGAAGTCTCCCAGCACCTCACTGGCCAGCATCTCCTCCACATTCATGTTTTTTATGTAAAACTCTGCCTGGTAGGGCAGAGGAAACTCTGTGTACAGAGATGAAGAAGAGAGAGATGGGGAAGATGTAAAACGTAATGCGAGGTGAAAGAGTGAAGACAGGCTGGCAGTCACCATGGTGCTCTGCTAACTAAGACACCATTTAAACATTATTACTGCTGCATAGATGACATTGACTTCGCTAGTCTGTCCAGCAGACGCGGGTCTGTCTGCTCTGCTGTGAGACTGCATCCTTGTGGGGCCAGATGGCACATGACATCACAGCGTAGGGAGAGTGATGTCATGTTAGTGCAGCGAACATCTGCTGTGTGATCGACCAACTTGATTCATATTGTGCTGCATGTACCGTGGCTGGTCAACATGCCACTGTGCAAACATACAGATGCACAGATGTGAGGAGTCGTCACAAAGCTGAACAGGAACAGCTTCCTATAAATGCATCATAATAATTTATACCTGTGACATACTGCACTGATATTGCACAGGCAGTGTGTTTACAGCTGGCACGACAAATTATACTGATTTATAATATTAACCTTTGAATCCACTTAACAACTGCCTGATTATTTTAAGAATTAAAGGCTCCCTCCACAAAAGCCTTGTCTTATGTTTACGTCTTGAAAATAGTCAGATCTTGACTGTACTGACTATGCTGTTTCTCTACTGAAAGAGGAGATGTCTGTTCTCTTCCCCTAAATTCAAGATTGAAACATACAACAGGCAAGATAGATTTTGTGCGTCACAAATTCTAAAGACAATCACAGGCAAGGAAACCTAAAAGCCCCCAGGGCAGAGCAGAGGTGCTTTTACGGAGAGTTCAGTGCGCATTAGCAGAACCACCACTGCTGTTCGGGCCACAGCCAGTCACAATCCAACAAGCTAAAATAAACAAATAAAAGATGCTAACTACAGTTAGCATTCTGATAAGTCTGTTAGCTGCTAGTTTTGAGCCACAACAAGCTGCTCATCTCAGTCTCCTGAACACATGGCATGTTGTGCCTCTCTGTAATGAGTGATTAGTTGTCGTTGAGAAAAGTAATCAAAGGCAACATTTTCTCTTCAAATACTGAATGTGTCTTAGGGATTTCATCAGGGAAGTTGCACAGTCTGATCTCTGTTTGCTCTAAGCTCTCATCCTGGCACCTCCTACCTTCTGTAGCCATGATGTTTATGACCAAGTTGTGCCGTGCCGTCTCGAAAGTGCGTCTGTTATAGGCGGTAATCTGCAACACACATGGGTTAAAGTTTAAGCCCAGATCAGTGCAGCTTATATGGCACCAGCCCTCTTGACAAGGCTGAGCTAGATATGCTACACAGGCCCTGTACCCAACTGAGACACCGTATAGAGAACCATGTGCGCCGGTGGGAACGTTAAGCCATTAGGGAAAAGAATTTCTACAGTAGCTTATGGGGGACTAAGAAAGCATAAAAACATGATGGAATTTAAGTCTGAATACTCAGAGCGTAACATTACTTAATGCAGACAAATCTGCTGTGCTCAGTAAAATCAGTTTAAATGTGTTACTCCTCGATTACCTTAGCAAAGACTACTAAATGTCTGATACTGTCTTGCCTTTAAATGACTCAAAATCTCTGAGCCTTTTAATCAAATGCTTTCATTTACTTCAGCACTTTTAGTGAGGCAAAAATCCTTTTCCTTGCTTGGCACATTCAAAAGAAGCACAAATGCCTTCATCTTCCTACTTTTCACACTGAAAGTGGTCCAACCACCCACCTCTATGACGGTGGCCTTGCCAACATGTTCTGCAGTGGGGGAACCGTAGAGCACTCCGTCGCTGTGCGGCGTCCTCTGTATGTAACGCAGCCAGCCTGGCCTGTCGGGGTAGCCCATCAGGTTGGTATTGAAAGTGATTGGGTCATTGCTGGCATCACCTGTGGGAAGAGCTGTTTAATGAGGGGTGACCCAGTCATCTGTAATGGCTCAGAACCAATTCAATAATGTGCATTTAGACCCATTAGCTGAATTGTGGACATGCTGCCAGCAGTGGCTAAGCATTTTCTACTAATGAAATATGATAAATGGACAACACACTGCATTTCTACAGTGACTGTTCCAACAACTGCCTGCACAAATGTTTTAGAGATTCAGATTCAAGCACTAGCACACGAGAGGGAGTGCTGTTGCAGTGAATATCAGCATAGCCATGATAATCTTCAGGCACTACTGAATCATAGTTGATATTCAGTACTACAGTATGACTTAAAGTGTGATATTGCTTCAGTGCAACCATTTTTAAGACTTACTTGAGTCTCAAAGTGGTTTCAAAGCCCACACTGTTTTCCTTACAGCGTTAGCTTTATTTATCTCCTCTCTAACTTGTCTAGATCGGCTGATGTCATGTGAGCACACCACAAGGTTTGCCCTGAAGTGTCCAGGTTTCTTTTCCTCCCTCCATCCTTTACTAACAACCATTCACAATTGAATGCAAATCTTATGTGTTCATTTTTGTTTGTATCAATCCGAGTCTGATTACAACTGTCAATGTGATGTTAATAAGGCACAATACATGTTTGGTTAAAGTGCTTCTATACTCTTAGAAGCGCTTATTATACATTAACACTTATGTAATGCAAACTTGCGTAAAATTAAATGTTTCAGCTCAATTAGAACAAAGTGCAGATAATGTGAATATGGTGGTGCTATACCTGATTTAGGGTAGGGGGGAAACTCTCCTTTGAAGTACTCTCTCTCCAGAACATGGACAAACAGAACTCCAGCAGATGGGTAGACATTACGGTCTGCATGCGATCTCGAAAGGATGGTGACAACTGAAACACAGATTTCAAACGAAAAAAGAAATTAGCCCATGAAAGCAGAACATTTGCAATTTTTTTTTTCTGTTCTTATTCGTTTTTAATGACCTGCTTCACATTTTGAGAATTGATACCGCCCACAGTGGTAGATGTGTCTGCTTCTCTTGACTGGCTCCTGCTGCCTCATAAAGGTAAATGCATTCGCTTCACAGAAGGATGCAGTGCAGAAACAGCCAAACATGAGGGCGAAAATTATTAGCTGCCACAGAGACTGTGATTTGCATGTGGGAAGAGTGAGCAGCTAAACCACAACAATGAATTTCAGGGGCAAGGAGCTGAGTTACTGGGAGTAAAAAGCAGCAGTAATGAGAGTCATTCAGATTGTACAAAGTTGTTTTTCATGTCCTCCTCCCACTCTGTCTCCATTATGCTCTCAGTTTATCCCCACTCCATTTCAAACACAAACATTTCGTCTTTATTTGTGAAGGGCAACGCTATGAAAATGGCAGCCCATTAACAGAAGTTTACTCAGTGTTCGACTGAGGTGATTTGCCCAACTCTCTCGGCCTTTCTGCAGCTTTCCCTTTCACCATTTCTCCTTCTCTTGCTCACTTGTCTTCTTTAAACCTCTCAGCATTTTTGTACAACATTTTTCTCCTTTCACTCTTTTCCTCACTTCTCTCTCTCTCTCTCAGTGGGTGGGCACTCCATTTTTAATCACCATGGGAGACTAAGTGTACAAGGAAAAAGAAAAAGAAAAAGGAGAGGGAGAGGGAGGAGGGGGAAAAGATAGAGCAATGAGGGAAGGGAAAAAACTAGAGAACTGTACTGAAAATGCAAGAGAAGGAGAGTTTGAACTGTCCTTGCCTACAGATACTTACTCCTGACACATTAAGCAGCTACAAGGAGGCAAGAAAGAGCTTCCTGCTAGCATAACATCGCAAATCTTCCCTGTTTTTTATCTTTTGTTTTATCAATCAAAAGCATCATAGCTTTATAACATAATGCGAGTTTCTACCATTGTACAGTAAGCCCTCTCCTCAAACAGAAGCTGCTTTCCAAGGATGGTCTCAGCTGAAGAGAGTAATAGAGCAGGATTTACATTTTAATCCATGTCCATGAAAGAGGAAGTCAGTATGTGATCTTTGGTTGTTAAGCGTTATCTATTACAAGGGCACACAAAGGAGTTATAGAAGATTAGGTGACACAGTGAGCTGCAGATTATTAAGGAAGTCGACCTCTACAAGGCAAAATTGTCTCACCGCGATCCAAGTGTGATGTGCTGCTGGGAGTGTAAGTTATAAAACAGCCCCATATGTATGTTAAACTGGGCTACATCTGTGACCACAAACACAGAAAAGGGACTGGCCATATGTCCCTTGTCCCTCAAGGGCCTTGTCACAGCTAGATACAATCAATAGCATTTAGCGACCACTAAATGTGGTGTTACTTATAGAAAGCCGAGGCTTTATATCAACCACATCTCTTTCCAAGGACAGACTGGGGGAACCACCTGAGCACGACTAATCCCTGCGATAGCTCTTCTTGCTGCTACTATTGCACCCGTGACATTAGGATCTAGGTTATTGAGAGACCAAGAATAAAACCTCATTCAGTTGCAGCACACCAGTGGCGCCCTCGCTGATGACTTGAGTCGATCTGCAAATCCCACTCTGAATGCAGACGCTCGGATTCTATTACCCGACCCGTTGGGCCTCAACAATTCTTCGCCACACAAAGGACCGCAGTCACACACTCCCTGTCAAGGTCAAGCGCTGGCTATTCTGTTCTGCTCAGACACCAACTTGATGTAAAAATCTGCAACACATCAACAGATCTGACAAGCAGGAAATGCAAGACAGCCCAGATGGCCTGGTCTCACCTAACGGTTTAAGGAATAGGAAATAACCCATGGGAATTGAAATGTGTTTTAGCCTCTCAACATTTAAGCTTTT
>JAQNCA010000009.1:380208-399784 GCA_029783725.1 Acanthurus tractus
AAATCTGCAACACATCAACAGATCTGACAAGCAGGACATGCAAGACAGCCCAGATGGCCTGGTCTCACCTAACGGTCTAAGGAATAGGAAATAACCCATGGGAATTGAAATGTGTTTTAGCCTCTCAACATTTAAGCTTTAAGCGCAGCACACACTCCACCAAGCTTGTTATAGTGAGTCCAGCTTACAGGTTTCTACTGGACTGTGTTTTACCTTCTCTCTTCAGAGCCTCTAAAGAGTGGCCAGTGTAAGTAAAGATCATTGACTAAGCTACACTGAGTCGTTGCTAATAGCATCAGATCTGCTTATTTGTGACAGGCTGACTTTCTGCCAGGCCTTCTCGAGATGATGGACTGCAGCCCTCCTACTGTACATAATACATCACCAATTACAGGTTAATGCTAAACTGTCTGCTGAAGACTAACCTTTCGGCTCCTGATGCAGGACAAATGGGGAGACAGACAAGTGCATGCTAATGCACACAACAAGCTAAAATTTACTGATTAGAGGGCCTAAAAAGACAGAAGCATTTAAGTGTTCTCCACACATTACACATCATCATAATAAAGTGACATGCAAGTCCATAAACGCAGGATATAAAACATATATATATATATATATACCATCATAGATCACTAACAGGCTAAAGGGGTGGTGGAAATGGCTAACCAGATTTTATGCTTCTCTGGGCTGACCTTGGGCTGGCTATAGTCTCAGGAAAAATGCCTTAGTTAAACCACTCTTGTCTCTCTAATGGCTCTAGCTAACTGAAGCCTCCAGCAAGCTGAGGCTGAAGGAGGGATGTCTTTTGGTTTTGTTGAATCAGCTTCGTACGTGCATGTCTTCTGGGTCAGGAGGAACGCATGTGCTTCTTTGGGGTTTAGAGGGGAAGCACAGACAACAAGGATTGCTACTGTTTGGACTGTAGCTTTGGTATTTTGCGTTTCTGCCTTGTTGTTCTAAACACAAACCTGGAAGTGAAAGTAGTTGGTGTCAAGACGAGCAGAAGGCAGTGTATAAGGACAAGAACGCACAGGAAACAGCCTATTCTCTCTTCTAGCGCTCTAAAAGGTAAGTAGATCTCTAATTTGTCTAAAAAAGGTTGTTGAGAAGTTGTGTGTTATTCACAGTGTTGAATCAGAGCAGTAAAATATCAGTATTATGTCAAAAAGAAGACAGATCTTGGTCTCATAGTTAATGATTTAGGATTAATTCTACTTCTAGCAAGATTTGGGCAAAAATGTAAATTCACCAAACTGCTGTTACAGCAAAAAGAAGAGGGCCAAGTCTGTGGACAGCAGAAAATTGAGAACAATAATGCCAGTATTAATGGGGAACCAGCTGAGCGTGTCACTGTGTTATGACTGGGGGAGGGGATAGTGGGTCGACACATAAAGTGCACCACTGCACACACCCACTCACCATCTCTGTACAAGGCTGTTCTCTGCTTCAAGCCCATGGATCGCTCCATATGGCCATTTCTCTCAAGTAAAGCGGAGTCTTTGGCATCAAAAGCATGCACAATGTAAACTATTGGATCAATAAATAAAATATGAATGGAACAAGAGTGTCCTTCAAGGGCATTCTAAAGTATACACATGGTTTGTTGACAGTTTAGTATGTATGTTTAACCTAACTAAGAGTCTAATACAACAGCCATGTTTCATACGCTCCTTTATTCAAAGTAAAATGTTCACTTTTATTTCATGTCAGATGTTCAATTTATTCAAGCACAGATTCATTATATTTCTGACATTTTATAAACAAAAAATAACTAGATATTAAAGAAAATAATGGATCAACTGATAAAAAAAGAGTAATTAATACCAGTGCTGTAAGAAATAAGCAAAAGCACATGGTTTGCTGAGATATGTGTCCCAATTTTTTCATTGTAAAAGTAATAGTAGGTTGTTTATCTAGGTTTCTAAGGAAAATTCTAACATTAGTGTCCAGATGCAGGATTTATGAATAGCTGTTGTATAAGACTACATTAGCTTTGCCTATGTGCACTGAAAGAGCTCTCGGCTGAGAAAATATCTTGCCTAGAAACATTTTCTGTACCTGTGATAAGAAGCTGTAACAAATAATACTCTGTCACTGTTTCATTCTGCATGATCACATAGTATTTTGATATAACTTCATCTATTAACATTACACACCTGTCATTAACGACAGCCTCAGCTGCTCAACTATTTAATTAAGCATTCTTAACACACCTGGTCTTTAAACACAGGCCTGCGCCAGTGGATACAGAGCCATTTCCCCCAGAGGTAATTAAAGCTAAATGAATAACAACAAATATAACTAGCAAGACAGTTTCAAAGCTAACAACGCTGGAGGTGAAAGGTACGGTACAAAACACACTTTTTAAGTGAAATGTCGATGCACCCTATCCATATAACGGTTTAGCTGTCTATTGTTAGCCATTTTTCCGTGTCTCCTCCTCACGCTCTTGGAAAAAATGAGCAGAGCAGCGAAACCAGCAGCAGGCTAACTAGCTAGCTAGCTACCTAGCATGGATACCGCATCAGAGGCAAACGCACAGTAAATTCCCGGGCATTTTTGTGTCTAATCGATACGTACCTGTACCAAGCCATACCGCGACAGCTGCAGTAGACATAGTGGACACCATCCTTGTAAATCTTACCACGAAAAATTAGGTTTTATCTGACATAATCGCCACTGGGTTTGACAGCCATATTAATAAGCATCCTGCAGCATTCCTTCCTCCGCCTCCTTCGTCCACTGGAAACAGCACGTCTTCTCATTGGCTCAACATCTGGATGGAAAAACATGGTTGTGTCGTAAATAAGACAGGGCACAAGCACGATGTGTATCAGAATAGGAGCGACACGCCTCAGCAAATGCCTCTATGTGATGTTGTTCATGTTAAATGGGATTTTTTAAACAGTGCCTGCATATCAAAATCAAGGAGTGGCTGCTGTATGACCTTTTTTTCCTGTTTACCTGTCTCCTTGTCATGCAGATGTCATTTTTTTGTTGCTATTGCATTTTCCAAAGTCACCCTTTCACATTTCTTTTGCTCAGTTCATGTAGATGTCTTTAAGATTATAGATCAAAAGGCACTAGTGTTGGCTTGTGCTTTTTGATCCATCATCTTGTTCTTTTCTAGATAATGAACTAAAAAATTCGGACCAGGACTCAAAAAGATAGACACACCCTCCTTCTCACATGCATAAATACACACCCTCGCCTCACTGGGGCTCGACCTCCTCAAGCCCAGCTGTAAGAGGGCACAGGCATGTTTGAGAAGTCTGCTCCAATCTGTCCAGACTCCCTGCAGAGACAGTCCTAGCAGACAGATGGTCATGTTTTGGCCCCCTTGGCTCTAAGTCAGGCTTACTAAAGGGCGGCAGGACCCTTAATTCACCCCTCATGCCCCCTTGATGTCAGCAACCACTAAGAGGGCACTTTGATCCTGCAGAAGAGGATCCAAATTCTGGCTAACATGCTGACAGTGGTCACTGCATGGTTCTCTTTTGATAAATGCATATTTGAAACCGGATTTGTGGCTTCTTCTGTGGTGATAAACACGCTGCCATCCATCCTCTGTGCTCTGCAGTGTGAGGCTGCTCGGTGCTCTCTCTCCCTCCCTTTTATCCCCTTTAAGATTATTTTTAGGTTGCCTAGCAACATCTTCACATAGCCTGTGTTTAGACTGGTATGAATGCATCACAACAATCACTTTAGGTCAATGCGTTCAGTGAAATGTATATTATGATGACTGGAAAAACAGAGCATTTCCCTCTTTGGGAGGAGACTTAGATGATAAATGAGTTTAATTTGGTGCTGATTTGGGTGGATTTCAGCCCAAGTCTGTTTCAGTGTAGTCTGCAGTAAGTTTCAGTTTAACTTGTATTTGTCTTGATTTAGCTCGTTTTAAGAAGTGAGTCATGATGCAACATTCCTTCTCTTATTTTGCAGATTGTATAACTGCACATTTATAATGGCATTTAAATTTGGATTTGAAAAGATCACAGTTAAATTGAATCCTAAACTTTTAATGAAAATTTAAGCAGTATATGCATACTTTAATTTGGCAAATCACATTTTTTGAGCGAAACAAGATTAAATTTTTCATTAGCTATAAACATTGTTTATAACTCGTAATTTGTGTTTACCAAACACATGAAAGCAAAAATGCTGTTTATTATAACAGATTGAAATAAATTACATAATTCAGTTCTGTTCAGGTAAATGGATGCTGACAAAGATTCCCTTCTTGTGTTTTATCACATGGATGCAGTCCCATGCTTTATGTGCCTACTGTTGACTCCTGTGTGACCCAGCCAGTCAATTTTTACACTCTGAGCTTCTTAAATAGAAGACTGTTGAAAAATTAATGCTCACAGCTTTGATGAGAAAGGGACTTCCAAACAGCATTTTTTTAAAAAAAAATGCATTTTGCGTAGTGTTTTGTGTGTTCAGTAACGAAATGTGGCAAATATAGGCTTTAATTTAACAGCTAAATAATTTGTCTATTTTAACATCTCTCACCATGGACGATGGATAGCCATTACTTCATCTGCATAGACTGATGAAATGAAGAAAAGGAGAAATGTTTTAACTATTTATCCTTTATTTCTCTTAGTAGACTGACTTTTAATGTGTGCATTAACAGAGGAATCAAACTTCATCCCCTTTTCTGACTCCACCTCTCCAATAAACTCATTTATGTCCTCTGGTGGTCCTTGCATCAAGCTTTGAGAAACCCTAATTTGAACAAGCATCACACAGCCCGAGTGGTCCTTGACCCTACAGCTACCCCACCCAAACCCCATAACAACAATAAGCAGCCAGTGAAGTTATAGTTGCTGTGTGCTGGTATTTATTCCAGACTGCAGCTCACTGAAACCCCCTCCGCGCAGCAGATTATCGGACCAAACCATTGCCGCAGTTCAGGTTTTCGCACCTGTCACAATAGGCTTTACATTTGCAAAACCGCCGCCTTTCTTTGCGCCTCAGCGCGTTTACCCTACTATTAAATGTAGCGTGGACGGACATCCGACGCCGCCGTCCTGCAAATGCAGCCACGGTGCAGCTCTCAGTGAGAGGAGCTGCCAAATTGCACCGACACCCCTACAGTGCGACTGGCAGCATCATCCACTGCCTGCAATGGCGTTGTAGCGGCTCCAGTGTGTCCAAGCGTCTCTGTAGTGGCGATTCCGTCCCGGACTATTTACGAGTGTGGGATAGAAATGTGCATTTGTCGAGCGATTTTGCGACGAGAGCATCCATATTCTCCACGAGTTTTGCCCTCTGGATTACAGTTTTTTCTTTCATATCACGCGTCAGAACGAAGCCGGAGCCATGAATGTAAGTCTGACTCTTTTGTTTTTGTAACATTGGAGCAACATCGCTGTGGTTCGTGGTCAACAGTGAACTTGCTCTGTTGATAATCACACAGAAACGTCGGTCTTTTTTAATTTTAGGCGTCTGCGAATTTGTTAAGGGGCAAAAATGTGAATAAATACATGTTTAACTGTTAGAAAGGGGAAAACCTGAGCTGTCATGTTGTGTGCGGTGTGGCTGATGTGCGGCTTCGCTTGTTTGTCTGATCCCACTGACACAATGTTAAAGCCCCAATTTCACCTTTCATCTTTCACCTCCTAACTTTATTTTTCCTCCGTATATTATATTACGAAGCAGCACAGGGTGTCCCTCAAGTTCAAACGGATGAATTATTGCAAAAGGATTTTTGGGATTATGATGGAGCGAGAGTCCAGCATAGTGAATAATGAATATTGAGCCAGGACATGTAGGTTTCAGCCACTGCTGCTGCTGCTGATGATGCATCCATACCATTCAGGCTCTGGGTTTCAGCATAATTTTGATTAATGAATCTCTCTGCCCCAGACTGTGTTGTCATCTTTTTTTAATCTCGGCTTTATTGTGTCATATATCATTTCCCCTTTTGTGGTATGCATTCTCAAATAGGATTAAACATTAATAGCTGTATGTGTGCAATGTTTTCCTCCATGCTACCCTTCTATCCCACTCCAACCCAGTGTTATTGTGATCGTGGGCATAGGCACAGTCTTAACATTTTAATTCAAGCCTTTCAGTTCAGTAGATGTTTTCTGTTTTATCCCTGGAAGGCATCAGCACATAGTTGGTGCATTCAGGAGCATTTTCTCAGTGCAGTAAAGGTTGTAACTACTTTGCAAGGCTGTGTTTGAAGGCTGACATTTAGGAGGAACTACCATAATGTCAGTGATGGTTTGGAGAGCCGTGGGATGTGGCTGTGTGCAAGGGTCACCGCTTACTATAGAAAACAGGGAGTGGGAGAAAGGAGAAAAAAAGGAGAGGAAAACATCAATATTTTCTACAACATAGAAACAGCTTAAACATGAATTGCTCACATCTTTACTCAGTTGTCCACAGTGGGTATTGATTTTAGAAGGTAAACTGTGCAGCAATTCTAAAAAGACAACATCATCAGAGTGCTTTCAGAGTCCTAATATGCTTTCATAACAGGCCAGGTCTTGTACTGAGAGCTTTTATGTCCTACATTAGCATCTATAGTTCATTTTGGACCCCATGTGTCTGAATAGTGTTCTTGATGAAAGGTGAAAATTATCTCTTGTCAAGCTTTGTACTAATTGTTATGATCAAAGTGCCACTCTCAGTTTGTGATGTTGATGTGTTAATGATTAAATAGTTATCTCTCCTGAATTTGCATAATTATGCAGTGTTAAAAAAATGTGTCTGTCATTTTAATTTCTCTTTTTATCTCTGCAGGTGTGAATGGGCCTTAAGAAACTATAATATCAGCTGGATCAGATTAGGCCGTGCTGCGGTAGGTCAAACTAGACTCCTCACTCTCACATTCTAATGAGGCCACAGCAATGCTGACATCCCCTCTGAGTCCAAAGACCTCATCATGCTGAAGATGGAGGCCACGGGGGAGAGGACCAGCCTCCGGAGTGCCTCCCCCCACCGTAATGCCTACCGGGCTGAGTTTCAGGCACTCAAGAAGGCCTTTGACCAGCCTCGGATCGATGGAGACTCCAAGCCCAAAGACCTCGAACGGGGGAAACAACGCAGAGGCCGCCAGTATGGCACCCATGTCAGTCGCATTAAGGACATGTTCATGCAGATGGGCTCAGAAAATACCACAACTAAAGCGAGGGCTTGTGAGGATTCCTCGCCACAGAAGCTGGTCAAGCCCACCAACTTCATCAACAAGGCCGATGGTTCCGTGATTAAACTCCAGCATTCCTCATCAACTGAAAGGGTCGCAGGTGCCGGGGCAAAATTCTCTGAAACCAGGAAGTTGTTTGAGCAGCAGTCACGTGACCAGTCCCAATCACCTGTCTTTCCATATGGACGTGATAAAAGAGGTTCCCATGAATACCTGGATGACTGGCGGGGTGCAAGGTCCAATAGAGGCAGTACAGACTCCTTAGACTCGCTTTGCTCCAGAACAGAGGCGTCGTCGCCAACTGTTAGTCAACTCAGTGCTGTTTTTGAAAACGCTGACCACCACAACCAAGGAGTTCCCCATAGAGGAGTCAGCAGACGGGCACTCTACTCACCAGACGGATTCCAACGCCATGGTGGTGACCTCAGCGAGGATGATTCAAGACAATCTCCCGTTCGTGGAAGCTATCGGAGCAAGACTGGGGGAAAGTTTCCTTCATCCTTGTCTTCTGAGGATCTCCTAAGCCCCAGTCCGGGTACAGAGACCTCTGAGCTCAAACCAATACCAAAAGATGAAGTCCAAGACAAAACAGACAAGGTTGAAACAACGGATGGAGATAGACGACATCTGTCTGGGGTCACCACCAATGGAACCCAGGTCAATGGTTCTTGTGAAGAAGATGAGAAGCTCACAGAGACAAGAACACATATTGAGGATCTAGGGTTGTCCAGAGGTTCAAAACCTACAGATGACAAAGCTTTAGAAGATACAACCCCTGAGCCATTGCCAACCCCAGCTACACCCACTGGGGAAATCCATGAGGATGGAGATGGTTCAAGAGATGACACGCCATCTAATCCTCCCAAGGACCAGGTGGAAGAACCTGATGAGGAATACACTGGGAATGAACGGGTTATTTTTAATGCGGATGGAGATGCCTGCTACCAGGGTTGGGGGGAAAGCTACACAGATCCAGAGGATGACATCTACGGAGACGATGAGGATATTGTCTACGACCCAGGCTCTGACCTGACAGAGATACCTGGTCTACCAGAAGAAAACAAAGAAGACATCCCTCCAAAGAGGAAGATTCGCTTCAGCACTTCTCCCATTACAGTAAGTGGGCCGCTGTACAAAACTGTTGTGGAAGCCTTAATTGTGTAAACACAGTGAACACAATTCAACATAAAAGCCCTTGTGCAGCTCTTATCAAAAGTAGGTTAAAACAACAGAGAGTTGATATTGTGTTCAGTTCTTCCTTTTTATGGGCTCATTTTTAGCTACTGTTGAACAACTCATGGTGGTTAGCTTTTTTATAACATACGTTTTTATGTGACTCCAGTCATCTTCATTATGTAAGACTTTTAAAGTGTGCGTTCTTTCTACATTTTCTTATCTTAAATGGTTTTCTTTCTTTTAGATAAAATATCAAATTACCATATACTGTAGCTGTTGCTCTCTGATGTTAGGAGTTGTAGCTATTTTGCAATGCAGAACTGGAGGGTCAAAGCATCGCCCTCTGGGAAATTGACGTGTTCATGAGCATAACATCTGTGCATGTGTTAGTCATGCTGGTTCTGCACCCACACAGTTTTCACACTAGATACTGTGTTTGTTTTTCTCAAGCCGTTCTTTCTCTAGCTCTTAAATGAGGAAGCCATTTATTGAGCTATTTGTTAAGGATATTTTATACATTTCAGTGGCAGAGTCTACATGAATCTACATGATATAAGGTATGAATATAGTGGACAGACTGTGTGCGCAGTATGTAACCTTTCTGTATCCGCTATGCCCAGCAACATCAGTGGACTTGTGGCCTTATGCATGTTATTCTTTATCCTGAAGGGAATTCACTCAGGCCAAAATGTTGGTAATCATGCTAAGGTCATTATTTGGTTTAAAAAAAAGTGGCCGTAATGCTCACTTTCCACAGAGTTCCATATTCCTAGCAACAAGCCATTGTTTTCTTATTCTTCAGTGAATAAAAATATTATCTAGTTTAAAGTATTTTGATACTGTTTTTGGTGCTGAGTTGCACACAATGCAGCTAGTGTTGTCTGTGGATTGGGAAGATGGATTTGGAAGATTACGGGAAATATTTTTCAATCTTTATCCTCAAAAGCATTCAGATCAATAAGCTTAACATTTGAAGCAGTAAACAACATGTTTAAGGTTGCCCCTCATCTTTTCGTCCTTTTCATTTCAGTCAGTTAAATCTGTTTTTATGTTTGTGATTTTTTCCGCCTGTTGACTCACAAGCGCTTTGTGTGCCCATACAACAACACAACTGACACAAAGGGCGACGCAATTGTGACAGAGGGAGCGAGTTTATGTATGAAAGATTTGAAGCTAACGCAAACATTCCACAGGTTGAAGATCAATCCTATTAGCATGCTGTAATGAACCAGAACAATTAGCCCAGTTATTCTGAGGAGAGAACGTGCTGTTGGCTCACTAATTACCCTGCACTGTCTCCGCAGTGTGTGTCCTTTTGCTTCCTTCTCTTCTCCTCCCTCTCAGGACTTGCATTAACACATTATCTGGCTTAAAAATAGCATCAAATGTAAAATGAAATCATGTTTTTGACAATGCATTTATCAAGTGCTTTTCCAGTGAGGATCTCTGATTTTGGTTGGTCAATAGACTTGATGATCTTGATCTTAAGATCAGTTAGGCCAATTTTAGTTTTTTTTAGTTATTTTAAAGTAAAAGGGACCTTTACAAAGCTTGTTGTACCATTTAGGTCTAGCAGGCGGGAATATGCTCCTCTGTTTTTCTCTGTCATCTCAAGGCCTCTGTTTTCTATGAAAGGAACTGACGCTTGCTCATCATATGGAATATCCAAGAGAGGCACTGCCCCCCCTTTACACAGATGCATAAGCACAATTAGACATGCTCCCCTCCCACTTCTCCATAATAAGCACCCCTCCTCTCAATGCACGAGGAACAAACAGGGTTCTGTCTTTTGTTCGTCTATATAGTGAAAGAGACAAAGCTATTTTCTCAGTCCTCGGCCCCGCACGAGTCCAGCCTGACCCCTGTGGGAGGAGACAGCAGAAGAGACCTTGAAAAAAAATTAGTTTTATAATCTAATACTTGATGCTCTCCACTACTTGATGTAATATTTCTTAGCCTGCCCTGTAAAGCGGATAAATAATTTTAACATCGTGGCTTTGAAAGCTTAATTAATTTAGAAATCATCATGGCAGCCACAGGGAGAGGATGACACACAACCAGCTTTTGGCAACATTTTGTAAACATGCACGCTGACTTCTGTTTGAGAAAATGAAAAACAGGTCCAGATGCTGTCAACAGCTATTATTGTGTTGAGTTTATAAATCTAGTTCAAGCCATGCTTGCGGCTGGTGGGCAGTGGTGGTTGGTCTGGTGGTCCACCACTTTGGTTCAATGTTAAATATCTCAAGAACTGTTTGAGTGATAGACTGTAGAGTCAAATTCTGTGCCAGCATTAATGTTGCCAGAGGATGAAGCCTATGACTTTCTCCAGCTTTTAGTATAGTGAATCACCTTGACAGCTATTGGATGAATTTCCATAAAATTTGCTACAGTATTTATGCTTCCAGGGGATAAATCATAATCATTGTGGTGATTTCCTGACCCTCCCTATAGCACCATTAGCAGTTTAAAGTTTGTACTTATTTAGTTAAATATCATACCAGAGACATCTACCAGACGGATTGGCACAAATTGTGTGCTGATATTCATGGTTTCTGCCAATTGATCCTAATGACTTTGGTGACTGTATTTCCACTAGTGCTACAAAATTGTGGCTTAGACTGTAATATCTCAACAAGCATATAAATTTGCCATGAAACCTGGTTTTCAAATTTCTGATAACCACGTCCTTCTCAGGATGAATTGTAATAACTCCTGTGTCTTTCTGACTTTTTATAAAATTACATCATCAGCAGCTCTTGGAGATTTTACTAGATCTAGATCTTGCTGTGAAGTGTAAGTTAGTAACCTCCCTTGAGTATCTGGTGGGTTAAAGAAAGATGATGGTGGTTGGTTTATCACCAAATATCTGAAAAATCATGACAGTGTCATAAGCCAGAGATATACTTTTATTTATTGCTATTAACAAAATGTTTTGTATGCTAACACATAAAATCGGGATGGTGAACATGGTAAACATCATACCTGATAAAAATCACCATGTTTCAATTGTAATCGTTTGCATTCAGCTTCAAGTACTGTACATTAAGTGCAGCCTTACAGAGATGATACCATGGTACTACTATACATGTAAGTTGTTTCTTTTTTTTTACTTTTTATTAACAATTACTTCCACATCCTTTCCCTGAGCTGTAACATCCTGACCGACCCAGTGAGAAGTGACTGCTTTGAGCTACCCGAGGCGAAGGCAGCCTGCCCTCCCGGGTGCACTGACCCACAGAAGAAAATCACATCTCATGTTCATTCAAGCAACTGGTTTTAGCCATGACAAAAGTACTCCAGTTTGGTTGTGCAGTGTGAGGCATATAGATTGATGTTGTAGTACTAAAGTAGACTCAATCCTCTGTTGCACTTTTGATGTCCTGGATGTTCTGTGTAGCTGAACACAATGTGATATCTGCAGGTATCACAGACATGTCAGTGTTCACTCCGCCTGTGTGGTTTTCCCAGGGTTTCAGAAATTTCAGCCTTAATTGCAAACAAATCCTAAGGCTTTTAACATTTCACATTTCTGGAGATTTCTTTCCATTTATTTTCTTTCTGTCTTTGTTAACGCACCCCTTGAGTTTGACATAGGAAGTCCTCGCTCTGCATGCCATCCGCTGTGTCAATCTTCTCTCGTTTTCCTCTCTTCTTTTCTACTTGAATGACATTTATTTCGTCTTTTTAATGATACTTTTTGTGCCTGTAGAGCAACTGCATTTTCATCAATCGAGACACCCTGATATCTTAATGGAATTAGGCAGATGTGATGAGTGGAGCACCAGTTAAATGGCCACTGAAGTGGCTCTGTAATCAGCCCCTCCACTCTGCATGATGTCTGTTACTGGATCAAAGAGACTGGCATTTTGTCCATTAGATTCTGCTGCTGCACCGTCAGTGGAATGCTGAGTAGCATGGATCTGAGCCCCGAGTCATAATCAATATGATAGATGTGTGTCGCTCCTCTTCTCTGGGGCATTTGTTTTTCGGCTGCAGGACTTTGCACATTTCCACAAAAATCTTTAGATATTTTGACTACTGTGTTGTTCCACAACTTGAAAAGAGTGGTGGTGCTCATCTTTTTTAAGAGTGTTTTGTTTTTGGAGGTTAACTAGTATTTAAAAGGACGCAAGTTTAACAAACAGTAGGAGAATATGAGGCACCGGCTTCCTGAGGCTTGTTAGTTTCATAGATACCTTACAATACAAGCCTACTGGACACGGGCCCAAGGATCTCTTAAACAAAGACTCTGGGTAAAGCGAGTGTTGAATAAATAAAAAGCATCATTAGGAAACCAAAAAAGACTGCAAAGACATTAAAAAAAAAAAGAAATGCAAAATGACCAAAAAGTCTTTCAGTCTGCATGTTATGTTCCTATATGGGGTGAAGACATAGAACATGTCTGTGCCTCATCATCTGCCCATGGATATTAGCTTTTTGAAGTTACTAATAGTTGCTTTATTAATTCTTTTTATTTCAATGTTTCATATTTAAAGTTATTTGGAATGCAGTCATTTACACTGAACAGCGTAACTGCAAACAGTGTCATTTGAATCATTGCCAAGAACCAGGGCTTTTTTTAAGTCTCTACACTAATTTGAACTAATTTTACTCCAAAGTCCAAAAGTCTATCATTCTTGTTCAGACTCTCCTGCCTCAGACTGACAGCTTCATGCTTGCAGATAAGATCCAACGGCAAACACTCGGTTGTAAAGACACCCTACACATATTTTTCTTGTGTGCTGCCATACGCGGATTTGCATCTCAGGCTGCAGTACATCAAATCAATTCAGAGACTCATCTTGTACTTTAGCAGAGCATGAAAGATGAAGACAAAGTCCCTGATGCTCAGAAACAGAGAAAATGCCAACCAGCACCCTCCCAGTGCTGTTCCACAGACCTGCCTGACACATAAAGACGATTTTTCTTTTAAATATTTTAAAGCTCATTTGACTGCGCTGTACAAACATGACAACAGAGTGTCCGAGCCTTTTGCTCAAAAGCCACAATGTTGTAACATACATACATACATCAGTAAACATGTGTGTGATTTTAAACCCATCCTTATCTGGAACACCACCTAATACAGTCTTTCTCCTCACAAGCTGAAATGAGATGGCCTCCAGCCAGGAACTCTGCTTTCTGACCGTGTTTTTCGGATGGAAAGGATTGCTCTACTTTAGCTCAGCCTGTCTCTCTGGCTTATGGTATATGTGTGACAGCATTGCTTGAATTCTGGAACCGGTACTGACATGGACTTTGGCTGTGTCATGTTTAAGAAGGTCTGCATTGCTACAGCTTTGCCTCCTTTAATATAGTCAAATGTTTAACTAGACACCTTTTTGGAGAAAAATCCCTTATGCCAAGATTTCGGTCCTCTTTTAAACACTTTACACTTGATGACTGAGGCAAAGACGGAACTTTTTTCTGTTTTATTATGAAAGTTCTGTCTTTACATATATAATCTTGCTACATTCTTAGGCACCTAATCCATCTCTCTTCTGCTCTGAATTCTCGTGTTTTCCCTCTGGGAGCTGAGGGAAGCTGGCTGTCAGCTTCCTAATTATGCAATCTGTGCTTGGGCATAGGAGGAGAGAACGCGGTTTTGTTGGCAGAGCGTTCCAACACTCTGCTACAGCAGCTATACAACAGCTGACACTTTGGTTAGTCCAGCAAAAACAGCGGCTGAGCTCTTGCAGAATGACGCTCAGGCATTTTGGTTAAGCCTCTTTCAGGGAGGCTAAATCAAAAATCTTTACTAACAGTTAGATTCCTTACAAATCATCCATGTGGGTTGAAACTCTGGGTGATCGCATTTTATTTTATCGTGCAGTTGTATGCGCTTAAAGGTCGGCATTAACAAAACAGCTGTTTTTTAGAATTCAGACAAGCTGTCATATAAAATGCTGTCGTTTTGTGATATAGGCAGGCTATGAATGGAAACGCGCATCGTCATGACTCCTGTCTCATCTCTGACAGGTACAACTTTTCCAGACTCAGGTGATGGGAATGTGTGTATTTGTGTGTGCATGCAGCTCGGTACCTCCATTATTAATGCAGCGGTGTTTTTGTTTTCTTGTTTCGGTGCCACCCGATCCTCCCCGGAGGATGCATTTTTAATGATCCAGGAAAGGTGAGACGTTCCCTGTGGTTTTTGAGGCTGGTCAGTTGCCACACATTGGACTGTGTCACGAACCGTCATCCCACCTCCACCTCCTGATCTGCTCTGGTCCTGGGCTAATGATATCATCAATGCGTTGCCAGTTTTGTTTTTTTTTTTATTGCAGTAAAATACTGCACGGAGCAGACTGTCTCTCTGACACAATGTTCCCTCTGTTTGCTTGGCTGGTGCTGAGGAAGGTTCAGGCGTTTGCAGTGTCACCATGTCCTTGTTTAAAGTCAGAGTCAGGAATATATTTAAGGTGGATTGCCTAATTTGAACCTTATTCAAACCCTGAGCTGATTTCTGTCCTAAAAACCAACCACTGCCAACATTTTCTCCCATTTGTGGAGACTTTTGCCACATTACAACGGTTCCAAACTCTGCCAAGTCATCGCTGCAGCATAATGTATTACATAGGAAAGCAAGTGGGCATAAGAGCATCACTACTGTAACAAGCAACTTGTTGTTGTAGTGTTACTTCTGATCCCAGCCTCCCACTCACTGTATGTGACCAAGACACAGAATAAAGCGGGGTATTGTTTGCAGCCATTCAGTTACAGTTGTTTACTATGCTCTGCCCACCGTTTATTAAAGCTGGTCCCTCTCTCTCTCTCTCCCTCCCTCCCTCACTCTCTGTGTCTCGTCCTATAGTGGGTCAGTGGTTTGGTTTGTTGCTGGGAGAGTAGCTTCCTCCCAATAGTATAGCGTGGACTAAAGTTCATTACTGAGGGCAAAAAAACCCCAAAACAAGCTGCCTACAGAAACAGCAAAAAAGGGACAAAAGGTTTAGCTGAAAGCACAACTCTGAAATTAAGTCTTAATTGCATTTTGTAAAAGGGTACGTTTTGGCAGTGTATTACTGAATTACGAACAGTATGGATGTCTTCCTTTTATGCAGAAGCTCCATCTGTAGTTAAAAAAAGAAATGCTGACTTTGCATTCCCAGATGTGTCAAAAGTCAGTGTCACTTCCTCAGAGGGTGACGGGTGATGTTAAGTGAAGATGACAGAAAGTTTGGCCTTGAATTGACTTCAAAATCCTGCACATTTTAACGTAGCTTCGCACAGAATGTCTTACTGATCGCTCCTCTCTTTTTTTTTCACCATCACTCTTTCCCATCTTCACCTCTTTATAAATCTGTCAGTGTTAGTCTGTTCATGCAAGACGTGATTTTATTTCCATCATCAGCAACTGTCTTGTCCCCTCAGCATCCAGGCACTTCCTTCGGTACCCGTCAGCTCTTTGGCCCAGTGTTGTGTGAGTGGGTGGGTGGCCACAGGTAGAAGTAATGGAATGCAAATGCGCTGAGCTGTCACATCAGAGCAGACTGTGTGTGTCTTTGTGTGTGAGTGCATGTGTGCCAGGCTGTAGTTAATCCACTGCAGGGTTTGCTGGGCCAAGCCACAGTAGTAAGAACATTTCTCCTGGGTTTTCCAGCCTCCTATTGCCCCAGGCAGCATCCACTGTCTGGAAGGCGCAGGGCGGACGGGTGGCACTGGCACACACACAGACACACATAGACATACACACACACACACCAAAGGCCCAGTTTAATACCATCAGAGGCGGTTGGCCGGGCATGGGCGCCATGCTGTGACATCTTAGGCAAGAACTCAAACAACCCTTCAGCAAATTACCCCCCAGCCCCACCCACTCCTTAACTTTTGTCTTTTTTTCATTTTCTTTTCTTTATTTCTGTCTTATTGCCTGTTTCACTGTTCAATAGCCTCACTGTCTGCTGCTGCTGAACCCATGAATCATCTGAGTCACTCTGTTTCTCTCTCTCTCTCAGTGGATATTGCCTCTCATCCTCTGTAAACTCGATTCTTCCTTTTCAGTCACCACTCCTCCATTTTCTCATCATCTCAAAGCTTCCTGCATCTCATCTTGTGTCCCCTCGTTTGTCCTCTTTTCTGTCATAGTTCACCACACTCATATCTCATTTTACTCCTCTCCTCCCCTGTTTAAATGTTGTATCATTTTTTACATCTTTGTCTCCCAGTCTTACCCCAGTTTTTCGGTTGCTTCTTCTTCCTCCCTCCTCCCCTGTGGCTTTATGTGCCCACACTCTTTAGTCCCAGAGGAGAGCCATCCGTCTAGCCCAGCAGCTACCCAGACAGACTGACAGACATTATTTGGAGAGAGGTTGTCATCCAGCACCTTAGGCAGTGAGATGAATCTTGATTCAGGACGCCAGCTTGACATGAACATGAGTGCACACATGCGCATGTACACTTGTACCTGAAATTTCAGCGTGCTGCACACACATACATACACACAAAGCCAGCATGCACAGTTAGCTTCAACAGTTGCCTCAGTTACCTGATGTGCAGTTATTAGTATCTGTACTCAAGCATCCGTGTACAAACACAAGGAGAGCGAGAGGCACCTATACTGAATGAGAGAGCTTTAATAAAGTCAGCATCTGCAGAGCCACAGCTGCTGCTGCAGCATCCACAATGACAGTAGAACCACATCTCATTTAAACAGTCAAACCAAACTTTCTCCAGTCATTGCAGAACGAGGCTGCCAGTCTGCTGATCCCCATGTAGATCTGCTGCGTCCACTTGTGCCAGAGACTTGGTTGTTAGGGGTATGATTACAGACAAAACAAAAATGTGTTTGTGTGTATTTTGTGTCAGGCTCATCGATCAGTGTGTTTAGATGAAGGGGAAAGGGGAAGCGGAAGCAGAGGGGACACACTGGTTGATACAGTGAGGAGTGACAAAATAAGAAACAGCAGAAGAAGTCATCAGACTTTACAGTGTGAATGTTAGATGTCAGAGACAGAGGTGTGGCTTTAGGCGTGCTCTGTGTACTGTGAGTGTGTGGCCAGACCAGCGGTGATATTACACTGAAATAGTTGCTGTAAAATGATGTGTGTTAACAGGCTTCCATCTTTAGAAAATGTTGCAATTTTACACTTTAAGATAAAATTTTCAAACCACACACAGCGCTTTCAAATTTAGATTCTTACAGGTCGTCTTTGCTGACAGGGTTGAAGGTGTGAGTTAAGCATTCATGTTTTAAAATTTGTAGCTTCTTTGCAGCAACATCCGTACTTGAAGCACTGCAGTCCATCACAAGCTCATTGGTTCTGCTCATATTAAGCTTCAGGTAATTGTCCTTGCATCATGTGATGAAGCTCTGTATCAGTCCTCTGTACTCCTCTGTAAAAATAGCATCAATGTGAAAACAGTATGTTCCTCACTTGATATAATCCATTGGAATCAGGCATTTTAATACAATAATAACTTCAGTATTACCCAAAAATACAAATGATGCCATTGATAAAATGTCTTCAAAGTTTTCACAGCATATATGAGTCTGCTTTGTCGTGGATCTGAACTGCTGCATGAGCATAAACATAATTTTAAATACAAGTGAGCATTCATCTGAATATGAGGCACACTTTTATCAGTCCCAAAAATCAGCCTTTGGGTTGGCGTAAGCTTTTATTTTCAAGTAGTGTGTTGAGCTTGAAAGAAAGTGCAGGCAGTGAAGAGGAATATATTTACATGTCAATGGTTGCATATTGTGTTTAATCCTCCAGGACGACTCCAGTGTAGTTCCAGCGGGGCAGCACATGTGGAGATGGCCCTTTATACTCCAGCCTGCTTTCACATTTAGTGGTTGTCCTCGTGTGCTGCCTCTTCAATAAAAATGGAATTACAGTTGAGGAAAATTACTTGCCTCAGCACACGCCAACTGTACCTGAAAGCGGAAAGCAGTGTTTGTCGTCTTGACGTGATGAGGATATAGATTTCAGACAGGTATTAAAGCAGATGAGGGTGAAACGCTCTGACATTGCTGTTTCCAAGGGACCGGTTTATTGGATTAGGTGGGTCAACATATCGATACACGTCATATTAAGTTTGATGGAGCTGTCAACATTTATTTTATCTCTTGAGTCATTTCCTACATGCAGACAATGTGGGGTGTGTCGGCTCTGTTAACTTGCGTACTTTTGTTTGTTTGCCTCAAATTTCACATCCTGTAAAAATGACCAAACATAACTTAATTAAAACTTAAATACACTTGTTATTGTTGCCTGAGTCAGTCAGGTAGATTTTGGTCTGTTAAACTATGAAACAAACAAATCCCATGATCCCATGCTTCTTTGTGATGGCATCAAACTACGTCTTTTGTTTTCAGTTTTGATTGACAGACCTATAGTGGCAGAAATTGAATGCGTAATGTTTAATTTGGCGTGCTCACAATGGCAGTGCTCGCATGTTTAGTCTTTACCATTTGATTTTGGATCAATAGCATGCTAACATTTGCTGATTAGCAGTAAACACATAGTACAGCTGAGGCTGATGGGATGTCATTAGTTGTGCAAATATTTGGTCATAGACCCATTTGGAAAAAAAATGGGAACATTGATGCGATGCTGGCCCTACAGCTTAGGTCGGTGGATCATTAGAGTCAGAAGGATTTGTCTTGGTTGAAACATGAATATATGAACCACATCTCACAGAAGTTAAGATATTTCAGTCTTGACCAAAGCAAAAAAGGTCATTGTTGAGTTTAGCCATTACACGCGTGTAGTTAGCTGTCAGATTGTTGTAGCTAGCGTCAGGCCTGGTCCTGTACTCTGGACATTTTTCAGCTCCCTATGGTAAATAAAACAAGCAGCAGGCAGCAGTGTCCTGCCATGCTGTCAAGGTTAAACACACTCACGCATTCAGAAAGTGCCATCTCACAATTGCTCTATTTTCTCCCTTATTTCTTTTCTGTTACTTAGCTCTTTATTTTTAAAAACAAAATCAGATATAAATCCTGACTAAGAAGAGAAATGTGAAAAACACATCAGTTTAATTCGTCTACGCTTCTTTACCTTTACTCAAGTGCAGACACACACACACACACACACTCACAAACAAACACACACCTTTGACCTGTGGTCTTTCTGTGGGTGCCTTAATGTTTACCAAATCGAGTGAACATGGCCTTTTCCTCACCATGAAGTTCAGACAATATGGAGATAAACCTGCAGTCTCAGTCTAAACCCAGACAGCCATCAGGTTTTTTTATCTTGTGGGTGAAGCCTTTTCAATTCAATAGCG
>JAQNCA010000009.1:401401-415932 GCA_029783725.1 Acanthurus tractus
TATCTGTTTATTTCCCAAATCTACTGTTGCTCTGATTCATGTGATCTCAGATGGCTAGCATTATGAATAACCATGATAATGATTGACGTCATTAAACAAAATATGTGATACCCGTTCCCTGAAGTCCTCGCCAGTAGAAGAAAGCACCATGTGATGAACGTCACTGGTTTCTCAGATTTTAATAATAGCAGATGCAACACTGTGCATGTGTCTGCCCGACTTAGATCCACGGATGATTTAAGCATCATCTCCAGTGTGACTGTCTGTTAAGTTACCATGCTGACCTCGGCTTGTGATTAATCCTGATCCGTTAGCTAGGACGGCTGTGACCTGGTGCCTTTCCTTACGTATTAGACAGAATAGACAAAAACATGTGACCTTTTCTTCCCCAGTGTTATCTTACCAATTTGGAGGGTGTGAATTACTTCTGCCAGTCATTTTGCCACCAGCTCCTCTGACCCAGTCAGCTTTGTTGGCTTTCCCCCTTAGTCCCGCTCATCTATTCAGTCGGCCACTTGGCTCTGCAACATATTTATTTATCTTCACCTGAAAGTCCATCTTTGTCTTTCTAGGTGTAGCTAACAGGCAGCAGAATTAATAAGAGCCGCAGCCCCACATTGTTATGTCAGCAGGACCCTGATTCGCTCAGTCTAACCAATCACGCCTTCGTCCAAGATGCTATCATAACAATATCCCTTTCAGCATTTTGTTTATCTGTGCACTCCGTATTCAGCATCAGTAGCCTGCATTCTGCAGAACACTGTAAATGTCACTATAGCATGTTTGGTTGAGCCTGCTTGTGCACAGCTCTCTCACCTCCTGCCGTCCTCTTCGGTGCAGAGAGCAGTGGAAGCACTTGGTTGGGATGTGATGTGAAGTGACGGCTGACTCTTGCTATGGAGGAGAGGTTCCTCTAAGGACAACACAGCTTTGAGGAACAGAAAGGCCTCCCCCTTCCCTCATCACCACATGGTGTTTCTCTACACTACAAGCTTCCTTGTGGTTAATGGGATGATTTGTGGTTGTCACTGTAGCTTTGTTAAAAGGGCCTTTATTTACCACTTTGTTATTGGCTTTGTTGTGTAGATAATGCACGGGTTAGCAGCACTTAGACTCTTATTTACTGCCAACCATAGTCAAAGTAGCAGCATTACTCCACCTGCAGAGCACCAAGGGTTATCATCAAAGATTAGAAGCTTCTTGTCTCATTTGAATCAGTTGAAACTGTAGCTTTGTAGAGTTTGTTCAACAGAAAACAGTTTTATTCAAATCAGTAGAGGAAAAATGTCTTTTATAACATCAAGAATCATATTACTGAGGTGCTGGAACTATTTCTTTTTCTATAAAGGGAAACTGCTATATTTGATTTTGTCCACCCACTTCCATTAACCCCCTGCGCTCCATCTCCAGGTGTTTAACACCTACTCCAACGAGGACTACGACCGACGAAATGAAGAGGTGGATCCTGTGGCCTCCTCCGCAGAGTACGAGCTGGAAAAGAGGGTGGAGAAACTGGAGCTCTTCCCTGTGGAGCTGGAGAAAGGTAAGAAAGAAAATCTAAGAGCATCATAGTGAGGAGGTGGATCCTGTCAGTTCTGGATTAAACCCAACAGACTCAATCTCCCACAAATAGGATGTCTTATTTTTAATTAAGGTGTGATATTTCTGTCATGAGTTTTCTGACCAGGTTCTTCATTTCTTTTCCGTTTTTTACCACTGTAAGTTTTTAGTCGCTGCCCGTACCATTAATGATAAGGTTGTCAAAAAAAAGAGTGCTTCTTTTCTTTGTTTTAGTGCAGCAGTTTGCCAAAAGTCTCCTCAGATCACATTCAAAGATGTAGTAGTGCACAGTTTGCCCTAATTTCCCAGCGTGAGCCACAAAGAGGTGATATTTCATCTTCACTTGTCTTTTCCTGTTGAGGTTTTTCCTGTGTTGAAATCCAATAATACCTGAACCTAAAATAGAATTACTTCACATCTTAGGGTTTCACCATCCCCTCCCCGTTATGTAACCCTAACATCTTGTGAATAATTGATGCAGGTTAGAGATGGACGGATGCGACACTGGAAGGGAATCTCCCATCCAGCATACTTCCTTTTTCATAAAGGACACCGTGCCTACAGTAAAATGTCTGAGCCTCTTCTCTATTATTAAACTAGTTTTTATTCTGTCTGAGTGTATTCATCCATCCTTTTTTCCATGTATTCTTCATGAAATCGGTTTACACAGAGCCATTTTGGGTTTGAACCGAGCACTCAGTGGAAAGTTCTGAAATGGAGGCTGTTGACCTGCTGTGGCCCGTAACACACTTTAATTACTGTACGTCGTCTGTGTGTTTCCAGATGATGACGGCCTGGGGATCAGTATCATCGGGATGGGTGTCGGTGCTGACGCAGGCCTGGAGAAACTGGGCATCTTCGTCAAGACCGTCATCGAGGGCGGAGCTGCCGAGAGAGACGGCAGGTGAGAGCTGCTTTCCTATCGGACGCTGCTACGTAGGTGTCAGCGATTAGTGAGTCTAGAGACACATTAAAGCAGATGAAGGGCATGAATGCTGAGCACGTACAGGACCAAAGATGAACTTATTAACTATTGTACACAAACACACACAGCAATTAATCGGCTGTTTTGTTTTTGTTTACCCACCAACCCCTTATCTCCCTCCTACAAACACGCACGAACACAAACACACAAACACACAAAGTCAGTCACACTTTGTCCCTGTCAGATTTAGCAGCAGGGGTTCGGATTAGATCCACTGGGAGAGGAACAGTCTGGGACAGACTCACACAGGACTGTACAGTGTTAGTGTGTGTGTGTGTGTGTGTGTGTGTGTGTGTGAGACAACAACGCTGCTTTAAAGTGTTACGTCTCTTGTATCCTGAGTCACTTTGCAGAAGTTGTCTGCAGAAACTGAGTTATTTTGTAGGCTTCCATATTTACAATGTGTCTCTATATCCCAGGATGATGTTTGTGTTGTTGCAAGGCAGAAATTGTCTTTGTGCATTATAAAGTGTGAACAGTGCAGAGTAAGCACTCAGTCAGGGGTAGAGGAGGAGATGACAGCTTCCCATCAGGCGAGCTGTGGTTTTTCTGCCTTTAAACCAGCAGCTTCCACCTATTAGTCTATCTGTGTGGCTCAGGTTCCCCATAAACAGATTAAAAACCTGATAGGCACTTCCATTCCACGCAGTGTGAGAGCAGTAAGTACTGTAAGCTCCAAATACACACTTGGAACCTCAGTGCACTGGGGTTGTTTGTGGTAGGTGTGTTTCCTTTGGGGATTAATTTTGTCTTTTATGTAGCAGCCACGGCTGGTGTTTTCAGGAACACATGAGAGTGAGATTAGGTAAAACAGAGCGAGCAGAGAGGCGAAGGAGAGAGGCAGCAATGAGGGAAAGAAACAGCTTGTTCAAAAGGGACAAAAGTTGATCCTGTTCTAAGATGACAGTCGCACTGACTCCAAAAAGTCTCATTTCCGTCAGTGAGTGGGAGAAGTGAGCATGGGAAGTTGAAAAGATCAGAGGAAGGCTGTGCTAAAGCTCAAGTTCATTTCACTTCAAGTCTTTCGCTTTGAGCCTTTTTTAATTTATTTAAACAGAGAGTTTAATCTATTACTGCTTCTAAGTTCTTAGTAATCTATTTGATGCAGTTGCTGTTTGTTGATAATTAATAAATGCGTGACTCAAAAGACATTGTTGTCCTTGAGAGATCGCTTGCTTGCATTTTTAGCCACACCAGCAGCATCATGTGAGGGATGAGAATGTTGTTCGGTCTGTCTGCTGGCTCACATAAAATCTCATAAAATCAGTCAGGGTCCCTGGAGGATGAAGTGCGCGTGATTTTAGCATGCTAACACACTAAACTAAGGTGGTAAACATGGTACTCATTGTGCCAATACCAGCATGTAAGCATAAATCTCAAAATATGGACAATTGTTCAGTATTAGATACAGGTATGAGAATATATTTCCTGTCTTTGACCTATCATTCACTGATGGGAAAAAAAAATAAAAAAAATAAATAGTAGTGGCCATAAGTGCATACACAGCATTAAAAACTTTCTGAAGCGTACAAAATAGTGCAGGTAGGGCAGGGTGATACAGTATGTGTGGACAGCCATGTTGTTGTCTCAGCGCTGCTCTCAGTGATGTTCGCCATTCAGACTGACTGGGAAAACACTCCATTTACAATTTAGTCAGCTTCAACTTTGATCCCATTTGCTGCTGACCTTTCCTCAGGCAGAGGAGGGGATAAAGGAGAAATACTTCTCCTTGATTTCTTTTAAAATGCTTTTGATAGGGTACTGTAGCATTTTTTAAACATTTTGTTACATAATAAGTGCCCTTTTTTTACTGGAGACTATGGAAACAGCATATTAGTTTATTATAAACCTGCAGTTCTTATGTCACCATGATTGATTTCACAATAAACCTTCACAGTGTTAGGAGCATCACTGAGGACTTAAGATATTTGTGATAAATACTAAATAACTTGTACACATCGTTCGCCCTCTAAGTGGTGTCTCACTAGCACTCACACACACACACAAACATATACACACTCAAGGGAGGAGTCACTAGCCAGGATGTAATTTCCTTCCATCATTACCTGTTCAGCTCTGGGTTTTTTTCTCTTTTGCTGAGTCGGACTTAATAGTCTGATGCACACACTCACACTCCCATGCAGACAGATAGATGAGCTTGGCAATTGCACACAGTATTGTCTGGTGCTGATGACCCGAGGTGTGTGTGTGTGTGTGTGTGTGTGTGTGTGTGTGTGTGTGTGTGTACTGGGTTAAGGAGGAGGTTGTCATATAAAGGTGTGTACTGTGCATGTTGTTGTATTTGTATGAATATGTGTTGCACAGCAGCTGTATGTCAACCAGCCTTCAGTCACACGAGGCCATTTTGAGCCGTGCGATGCTGTGGAGGTCAGAAAAACATGTGAGCTGCTGACTGACGGACAACCTGCTCGCTCTCTGTCTGCTTCTCAGGCTCTGCATGCACACTCATATGACAGCTCTGGCTGATATGTTGGGTGGCAGGGTCATGTCAGATGATGCTTTGCAGATGCTTTATGTGACAGTGAAGACATGAGCTGAAGGGACACATGTTACTGCAGTTGTGGATGCAGCCATCACAGAACTTGGTTTGATTTTTGAGTTTGAATTTGCAGGAGATTTGTTTAAAACTTCAGCAGAACTCTGCTGTAAAGAAATGCTGTTAAGTTTAGAAATGTGGGTGTTCATTCTAGCAGCTAAAGAAATGATATCTCAGCCTCTGCTGCATTCACTTTGACCACTTAACCTTTATCTCCCTCCTGTGAGTCCCTCAAGATAATGGACATGTAATTTAAAGTCACATGAGTAATCTTGTAATAATAAATGTACGGTTGGAATAGGTTGGAATTGTATCCTTAGCTTCAATTGAATTTTATAGAAATTGGCCCTTCCATTGTTGTTTCATTATGCAAATCAAGAAAAAACAACTTCAGGAGGCTTTCATCAGTTAGTGGCAAGATGCTGCTCAGATTCCAGCATTCGTAAGTCACTCGCACAAAATACGGCGTGGTTAAAATGTTTGAATGTTTTCAATTATACTTAAAAATTGAGCTTAAGGCAGAATTAGTTTGTCGAGAGGTTCAGGATAGATGGAAGCTGCGCTTTTCAAGTGCTTTTCAAGTGATCTCTGTGGGACTCGACAAAACTCACATGAAACAGAAACTTATTATCCTCTCAATGTTCTTAAGTGTCAAGTCTCTCCAGTCCTCAGAGTAGTTGTGCAGGTTTGATTGAAGAAATTCATATCATAAAAAAATTATAATTGGATAAGATTAAACTGCTGAATTGTCTGTGTTCATTGATATTGAAGAGGTTTGTATAGCCCATTATTTCTGCACGCTTCTGTTTTGTTATTAACTTGGACTTAATAAAAGCAGTAGCTTTAACATGGGCTTTGCAGAGGAAAATGATGTGTTTTATCTTTACGGGGTGAAGTTAAGGACACTATGCTCCTCTGCTGAAATACAGATTAGAATTTTTGCTTTATTCATGTATCAAAAAAAATTAGTAAAAAACTCAGATTCAGGGTCCTTCTTAGTCTGGTTGTTATTGTGATTTTTAAGTGAATTTAAATTGTATATTTAGCAAAAATGTCTCTTTTTTCAATGGATTTTTTCACAGTTGTTATGCAAAATGGATCCTCAGGAGTTTCATTTTCAGGTCGTCCTTAATTGACCTCTCACTGAGTGCAGAGCAGAAATGTCTGCAGCGTTGTGGCCCAGGGAATCGTTCGCTGGCCTTCATGTCCTCGTTAGCCCTCCCAGTTTGTTTTGAGCCTCATCTTTTCTGTCTCTTTGTTAAGCAATACTCTGGAGCCATCGCAGTGGAAATTTGTGACCGCGAGAAAGTCTGGCACTGCTGTGATTTGGAAAATAATGTGAATATGCATGATAAGTCAGTATGTTTGTCCCTTATGCCTCTAGTTGTGGTGTTGCTACAGAAGTCATGATGTGATATTTTCTTTTATATTTTGCAAACCAAATCAAGCAGCAAGGGATTGCTGCACAAAGTGTTGAATTCTGATTTCTATTGTGTATGTCAGGATCAAAGTGAATGACCAGATCGTGGAGGTGGATGGGACCAGTCTGGTGGGCGTCACCCAGAGCTTTGCAGCCTCCGTCCTCAGGAACACATCAGGAGTGGTCAGGTAAGAGCCACACAAACACCAGCCTGAACAAAAAGCTTATCGCAAATCATCAGTCCCACATTCGGTCTCCTGATCCTATATTTTCCTCAAGCATAAAAAGAACTCAGCCACCAAGGTGAGATCATTTAGACTTTCTAGAAACAGGACGCAGTGATGCGAGGGACTCCGTTACTACCATAACAGTGAGATTTTATTCAACCAAATGATGAGAACAAGATGGACTGCTGTGGACACAAGTCAAATTATGGTTTGGTTGTATGTATGTTGATAACATAAACACAATCGATTTGTATATTTTCACCTACTGATGAGGATTATCATAAGATGATGGGAACATCGAAGTGTGTCAAGCAGCCATCAGCCTCAAGAATTAGGCTGCCATTGTAAAGTAGGTAAAAGAGAAAAGAGGTACCAAGCTGAAGCCTCCAGAAAAGTCCCTTAAATTCAGCCTTGATTCAGCCGCATCTACGCAGAAGAAGAACATGGCCAGTCTTCGCTCCTCACCACCACTGCGTGCTGTAAATCTGAATGCCGCTCATCCTGCTGTCATGGTGCAAAACAGCCGCTTAAGCTGCCATGCTTGCTGAGATTTTGTTGCTGCATCATTACCATATCTGAGACGGGTGACGATGTGGGAACACAATATGTGACAAAAGTCTTGGGTGTTTGACAGGCAATTGGTCTTTGGCAGGGGTCCGCTTAGAGCAGTGGGAGCAGACACACACACACACACACACACACAGCATAGCAGGAAGGCTTGGATTTGAAAGCCAGTGCTATCCTTGGCAGTGATGTGAGCCTGCCATCTCTGCTCACTGTGGTTTCTTGCTCTTGTCTTTCTCTTGCTATGGCACTCTGTACCGTTTCCTTTCCTCTCTTTGCTTTACCACCACGGTCTGCCATTGTGCATTCCTCTTCTTGCTTGACTCTCTTTTTACTCATCCTTTCAGTCATTAACTCACTTTTTTTCTCCTCCCCACATCTCACTTGCTGTTTTTACACCTCTTTGCAAATTTTTGAAGGCTGTTCTCCCGCACATGCTTCTGTTTGGCTTTATTCGTTGTTCCTCCCATCCACAGACACACTACACATGGTGAGACAGCTGCTACATTAGTGTTGAATAAACCAAGGTCTCGCTGTGGTTTTGAACATCCTTCCTATTCTGGTAGACACAGCCTCTGTGGGACTCAGTGGAAATATACATGTGTGTGTTGAGAGTGTTGTGCCCGAGGAAAAGCTGGTGGCTGAACAAAGACACCTCCAGCTCTGACGGAACAGACTGCTGGCTGGACAGATGCTGTTTGCTGAACTAATATTGACAATGGGGGTTTTCCACAAACCAGGATGTGGCACTACAGGTGAGGGAGCCTTGAAAAGGTTCCATCTATCACCTGTCCATCTATCTGTGAGAATAGATAGCAGCACAGAAAGTCCAATCTAATCTAGTTCAAGGATTACACTGAGTTACATAAAAGATATGACATTTTCAATTACACTGTGACACTGTGACAATCTTATAGCAAGTTGTAATAGAATCACCAGACCTATTTTCACTCCCTCTCTGCTCTCTCACTATTTCAGTCTTCCTCCATCATGTCTCTCCCACTCAATCCTCCTCCTCCTCCTCCTCCTCCTCCTCCTCCTCCTACTCCTCCTCCTCCTCCTCCTCCTCGGTAAATCCTTTCCCCTCTCCATCTGATCACCAGAGATTTTATGGCCAACTGTCCTATATTTTATTTTTTTGGCTATATTTAACCATGACTTCCAGCAGCAAATCATCCAGGTTTTAGTCAGATGTCCCATCCAAAGCCCCTGACAGTATAAAACTCAGTCTCTGTCTCATGGACCATTTGTGGGGAATCGCAAGAGAAATAAGCACTTTGTAACATGACACTTATGAAAATACAGCAGAATGCATCACTTTTGGAAGGAATATGCTAAATAAAATCTAACTTTAGCCCACGAAGATTTGATGCACTGTTGCTAGCGTTAAAAGTACTTGGTTGAATTGTGTTTGTGGCATTAACATAATAACCTTAAAAGGCCAAGCTGGCTTGAGTCTGCAGCTCTCTTCCTTTACAAAATATGCTTTTGACCCAGTGCACTTATCTTACATGCACCTTCTTCCTTTGATTGTCCTCTCCACGTTTAAAGGATGCAGTTGGCTATATTCTGCACTTACTTTACTGTCAACAAACTCTATTAAGAGGCCAAAACCAACAACTACGTGGTTTTTCAGACTAACAGTTTGCTGTTTTACTGTTTGTGTTTTAGTTTTACATTTTCACATTAACCAAAAGGCTGCATCCCAGAGACAGAAGAATTTAGGAAAATACCGTCTTTACCTTTAAACTGATTCTATTCTGATACACAACATGTTCACAAACTTAGATATAAAAAACAACACATCTCGACCAGAGTCGTCTGTCATCTGTTATGTTTAAATCTTTGTGCCATCCTCAAAAACCAGCCAACCCCTGAATAGAGAAGAAATGTGTCATGAAGCATGTCTCCCAGCTTCCCTTTGAGCCTTCTTTTTCAAACATATCTAGATAAGTTTTACCCTCCAAGTTTCTACACTATATAATTCAGTTTAGGAGCCATGTCTGTGTCAGTCAGAGTAAATGAGATCAGAAGTGAGGGTTTTCGCTGTTGAACTGAGGCGGCGCTGTGTGTGGCAGCCCCAGCACAGTGGGAGGCAGGGAGGAACTGAGACAGACTCCCCATGCGTGTGGAGAAAGGCTGTTTCCAGGTCAGCTGCTCCTCAGACCTCCCTGCTGTCCAGAGGCTTGTTACAGTGCAGTACTTATCCAGGACCTCCTCTCCTCACTGTCCCGGCCCTGCCCTTCAGTTGTTCCTTCACATGTAGATCAAATCCTCCTTTCTGCTCGAGCGTAAGGCCTTTTCCACATCGCCTTAAGAAATATGTGAAAGAGCTCTCAGGGACTGCGCTCACTTGATTAGGCTTGAAGTCCATTCTTTTTTCTCTCTCTCTCTCTTTCTGTCTGTCTGCCTCTCTGTCTTACTCTAACACACTTACTGGTAAACATGCAGCAGATAGGAGCATGCTATCACGCACACGCACAGTTATGGAGCCGCAGTTGAGCTGGAAATTCCGTGGAAAGATCTTGCAGGTTCTCATACATCATTTCTTGGTTTTTTTCTTTTTTTAAGTAAAAACAAGAATAAACTGGAGCTGATGTTGTGAATTTGGACTAACAGCAACATTACTGGCACTGAAGTGATAACAGAAGAAGTACATCAATCTACCTCTTTAAATAATTTTAAGTTTAATCTAGGATGACTTTATCCTTCTTTGTCCACAAACATATACACAGTCACATTTTGTATTATATAAATATATCTTTATGATATATATATATATATATTTCGGAAGCAGTATTAGTTTATTTTATTTTTTGTGCTCTCTTTTCCTTCCCTTTCCTACTTTGTAGACATTTTAATGTGATAAGTATTGGAGGTGGGTTTGATGTGTAACTTCAGTGGTTAGCAGTCAGTAGCTGGGAGCCCGTGGCTTCCTCCATCGAGTCCCATACCAGGCTAATAACAGGCTGCCCGGCCGAGCTGACTGCCTTTCACATTATTATGTGTGTCCCGTCTCCCAGCCCTGCCCCGATACGTCGGCAGATATCACCGTCACCGCTGTGTGGCTTTGGGCCCTGGCTGTCTCACACTGACTGCTGTGGTCACTTCACTGTACAAATACACACACAAATACAAAAGCTATCAGAGCAAAATTAGAAACTGGATCAAAAATTTTGTAATATGCATGTTCATGTTCGCAATAAATTAGACAAAGCTGTCACATATAAAGTGGATCAAGCAGTATGTTTCAGTGGAAGATCAGAGGGAAAAAACTGTGTTGATAAACACTTTTTAATTTATGTAAAGGTGTTATCTGTCCTGTGCTTCTTTATGATATTATAAAATGGAAAGTTAATAAGGCCCAAGCCCTTTTCCCACAGAACAAGGGCCCTCATGTAATTTAGAAATTGTTGTGTTTATATTTAACTTTCTGTTCGTGTTGCCAGGGCTGTCTATAACAGTGCGTGTTGTTGTAGGTTTGTGATTGGCCGAGAGCGTCCGGGCCAGCAGAGCGAAGTGGCCACGCTCATCCAGCAGACCCTGGAGCAGGAGAGGAGACAGAGAGAGCTGCTGGAGCAGCAGTACGCCCACTATGACGCAGACGATGACGAGGTAATGACCGTGGCTACTGTACAGCATGCTGCAGATGCCACCATCTTCATAAGAGTGACATTATCTCCTATTAATAAAGCTCATTATATCTGCACTATTTTCCACCCGTGCACACACTTCTTATACATGACACTATATCAGAAAAATGAGGCCCCCGGTTGTCACATGAATGTAAATCAGCTCCCCCCTCGTGACAGCTGATTTGAAGTTTTAGCTTATTAACTCCATAAAACTGACTGACAGTAGGCTTTGATGCAGGGACACAAAACACTCCCTCTCTCACACACACACACCCACACACACACACACGCAGTAAGAGGATGCCATGAGAGTTTCAGTCCTAGAAAGCATCACTCAGCATTTCCCCCTTTGATTCCTCTGCTTACTCACAGCGCATTTAATTCTCCAGACGCTGTGCTCATGGCCCTGCAACTCACACTACTGTATACTGTATGTGTGTGTGTATGTGTGTGTGTGTGTGTGCCCTGGAGACACATGTGCATGTAAACAAACTGTATATACATGTAACAACACAAACATTCTACTGTGAATTAATTCAAATTTTACCGTCAATTTCAAACAAAGGACCAGCTGCACTCATGCACGGATTTACTTTCAGTCTTCGGTCTCAATATTGTGTTCATCAGTGTTGTTTTAAGCCTTTCATTTGCTAGTAGACAGATTGAAAGCCTTTGTGCTTGAGGAACTCCTCGCCAAGGCCCAGCAGCTGATCCCAGAACCCCCATGACCACGGCTCCATACACATTTAATATTGTCGACTCATATTAAAGCTCCTCCTATTGAGAGCTGAAGCAAAATTTTTGAAGGCACTGCAAGAAACCTCCCTCCTTCACCTTTTTTCCTTCGGTCCGTCTTCGTTTTAAATCAAGGATGTAAACTGAAAAAAAAAACCCAAAAAATAAGGACAGCAACTAGATTTTTTTTTTATTTGAATGAACGCCCTGCGCCACAGATCCCCAGAAGCACATAAACACAAGAATGGGCATGGTGTAGTAATTGTTAATCCATACATGGATAACACACAGCTGTAAAAACACTCCCCAAATCTGCCACATTGAAGCACCAAATCATCCATAACTCCCTGTGTGAGTGCCGATCGGGTAAACAGTTACAAAGCATTACTGAGATCTATGGGGTAATAAAAGGAACTCATCAATATTAATATCTATATAAATATCAGAAGGAGTTCTCACCCGGTGGGAGAGGAGGAAAGTTATTTCTTGTTCTGTGTGCTGTCAGGGTTTAAGTGACAGACAGCTCTTTACTGGTGCTGGGGCTCCTGTCCCAAGAGGACGGGATGCTCCTTCAGTATGCAATATGCAACACGCACGCACATACACACACACACACACACACACACACTTATCAGTCCATTTGTGTGTTTGATTACATGTAATCTAATACACATGCATGCCCATCTGTCAGCAGTTTAGAGTCAAAACACTCATGGGAAAAGCATGACACACACGCAACAAATTATGTAAGTCCAATGACTTGTTTTCATTTATTTAACTTTCTTGGTTTTATATGATTTTAAATAAAATTAGTTGAGTTTTTGCATTTTTTTTTGAGCAAAACAAGAAATGTGATGTGTGATGGTAATTTTTTCAGTTTTCTGACTTTTAACAAACAATAAAATCACTTATGATAGTTCATAAAAATAATCAGTAGTTGCATCCCTCGACCGAGACACAATTTTTTCAAATTATGTAAATGTGAAGATGCAGAACAAAAGGCAGATTGATTTGCTGAAGTCAACAAGACACAACTAATCAATCAAGAATGAATAGAACTGGCTGATTTGCATAAACAAACTGATGGATCTGTTCTCATGTCAGCACCAACACGGAAACACATGGACACACACACAGAAACACACACACACAAGCTTCTGCTACATCTGATTGATGACAGAGATGTTGAAAACGTACTTTTTCGTGGACAGCTACATCATTGTTGAACCTGTTTGACTGTCAGAGTAAAACACAGTTTAGCATTACATCCAACAAATCTGAGTCAGGTTTTTTTCAGTTGACAGATTTTTTTCAGAAATGTAGACTTAGATGATGTATACCATTTGTGAACCTCTAATTGTGATAACTCCTGTATGAACTGAATGCTGAAACAGAGTTTATTGACTGCAATTTGAAAATACACCCGTGTTCACACATAAACCCACAGTCAGTCTGCACACAAAGGCTTATAAGCAATCTTTTTCCAGTCAAAGGAGCAGTTAGAGCCTTTTTATCTATTGAGTGATGGTCATTATTCCGACATCACACTGATATCAGACGTTCATAGTGCAGATTGTCACGCTGAGGCCCCTCTAAATAACACCATTTCTCCTTAACTCCTCCCGTCTTGTTCCAGTTCTTCATGCATCTGGTAGGAGGTGAGACATTCATCATATGCAAATTGGTGTTTGACTGCCCTCCCATATGTTCAGTGGTTAACTCCACCTTCAGCAAGTGGGGCCTTAATGTAGGATGCTGGTACCATGGCAACAGGCAAGCCTATTATGGAAATGGGACTCTGTCGGCCATGCATGCAAACAAATCAGGCCTGAGTGCTGCTATCTGGGTGGGAGATAGATGGAGGGAGGTGCATGAAAATAGATGAGAAGATATAGGCCACGATCATGAGAGAGGAGATGAGACTGTGTGTGTGTGTGTGCGTGTACATGTGGTGTGTGTGCATATGTTCTATGTGTGTGTGACCGAACAAGACAGAATGACAAGTAACTGCAGAAAGATTGGTTTTAGATTGACCAAAGAGATAGAGAGAAAGACAGAGTGGGATCAAGAACCGCTAACAGAAAATCACATGGGAGAACTGAGGGAATAATAAATGTTGAACTATGAATATTTACAAGGAGATGATTAGATTTAGCCTATAGATGGAAAACAATCAGCCTGAATTGATGGATGAGACCAGTCTGTGTTGTTCAGAGGCACACAGGGACGCTCTCACAGTCCCTCCACAGGAAATATCTGTCTCTGCTGGTCATCAGCCAACAAGTGAATCGGCCGATCCATTTAGATCAGCTGTCTAATGGCCAATGCCAACATGTATTTTGAGAATCATTGGAAAAGACAAACTGCCTGGAATTCAAGTAGCATAATGGCCTACATTAAAGTAAAGCTATAAAATGTTCAGTGTTTCAATCCTGTTCACATTTAATAGCTGTGTGTTTTTTAAAAAAATCCCAGATTAGCTTTATTAGAGACGCCGTTACTGGCTCAAACCTCACTAGCTTTTATAACCTTTTACCACTGCAGGCAAAATCGTGACTAATGTTTAAAAATAAAAAAGTGACATTCAAATTTGGCCTGTGCAGATTATCTGTCGGCTTATTTTTTTTATAGAAATGACAGTCATGGCTGACCAGGCTGTCAAGGCGATTTATTTTTGACAAAGTTTTTGCCCACCTAAGTGGGTTACCCTAAATCTTACGTAACTGGTGGCATTAAAATAGCATTACTCATGCAAAAAAAACTAAAGTGACTAAAGTGAAGTGAAGGATGGCATGAGGAAAATGAAAAGAGTTTGTGTTGGTGCTTGACATGCAAAGTGCAGCAGGTG
>JAQNCA010000009.1:424320-436841 GCA_029783725.1 Acanthurus tractus
GGTAGACCAGCAGCTCCTGTGTTCTGCGTCTTTAAATCACTGCTTTTGACAATGGAGTATGGAGCTTTGAACAGGCTGTTTCGCATGAAACAAAAAGGATTCTTGCGCTTTAACAAATCTCTGTCAGAGTCCTTTCTGTAATGCTTTCAGACGCTTCTGAGGCTGTCAGTGTCAAACACGAGCACTTTTAGCAAACATGCTTTGACGAGAGCATTTGCCCCCAAGGATTATGTTGCAGCCAGTGCAGCCTGTTTCACGGTTGTCGGCCGAGGCGATCTGAAAGATCAATTCTGAAACTCTTTGCATCTATTAGCCATTTACACTCCATAATATACCAAAAAATAAAGGTTAGAAAGTAGGTAAACCTTTGAGTATATCTATGCTGTTTACATATTTTTAAGTAATAATTGTTTTCCTTTTTCCTTTTTCTTCCTCTGTGTGTGTGTGTGTGTGACTGTAGACGTGAGTCAGGGCTCTCCTCATTCACCCAGCAAAAAAAAGGGCTACAGGGGAGTCGCCAGAGACAGCATCAGCTCCACTGAGGGGGAGGTTTGTATTCAGTCACACACAGATACACACACACACCTGAACACTCTCTTCCCAACAGATTTCTTTTTTAACGACATCTATCAAACTCTCAGAAAGATGTGATGTGGAGAGATGAGAGATATGTTTCACACCAAACTCCTTCATTCTCATTAGGCTCCTTTCAGGTTTAAAATGTCTTTTAAGTGTCACCACAGTGTGTTTGATCAGTGTGTGTGTGTCCCTCTGCGTGCATGTCTGTGTGTGTGTCCTTAACCCCTGTCCATTCCACTTTATTCCTTTAATGGATTAATTGCTGTGTGTTGCTCCGCGGCACTAATTGAGTCTGTCACAACTTATTGTCTCTCCCAGTGTGATAATAACAGCCACAGTCTCTTTCTGGATGAAAGGCTCTCGTCTGGCTAATGCTGTCGCTTAACTCAGCTAGAGCACGAATGAGTTCAGATCGGATAAACAAGTCGAGAATGTGGATCAGAATTGGCAGGAACACAGAAACCAGACAGTGTGAGGCTTCCAGGGGAAAGGAGGGCGAGGAATTAGAAATGGTGAAAGTATGTCAAGTGACTTCTTTCAGATTAGTCTGCAGCACTGAATGTTCAGACAGCTTTTTCTTTGATTGCACTTGATTCCTCCTTTTTCTCTGTGGCTGCTTCAGATCATTTATTTTTTCTTTTCATCACATTTCACTTTCTCTATTGCTCCCTGTCTGATCCCTTTGAATGTTTTCTTTCCCCTTTTCCCTCCATTTGTTTCATCTTTCTTCCCCCTGTTGTATCTTTACGTCTGTTTTAAGGGCTCAGAGGGGCACGGCAGCCCAGCGCACAGTCGCTCTGCTTCCATTCGTAGCGTGACCTCTTGTGAAGGTGGAGCTGCGGTCCTCAGAGCCCCTGGCAGTGCAGAAAGCTCCCCAAGGCGAACTCTGCACCCACCGTCCACCACAGGAGCCCTACGGGATGGTCGGTCCACCTGATGATCTCACTACATCCTGCAACAAATTTCTCTCATTATCATGTTTCTCTTTACAATAAAAGCGACTCTGTTAGAGTAGCAGTAACCTCAGTGTGGAGTGTTTGTGACCACAGGTTCTCACTCTCCTGCAGTGTCAAGCCCTTCTCACAGTCTGGAGGAACACAGACAGACTCTGGACACTGGGTAAGTGGACAAATAGTGGATCGATATAAACATACTAAGTGCATGAAATGGACTGCAAATGGTGAAATGTTGAAAAGAGCTGCTTAATTTGTCATATTTTTAAATTATTTGTGACTGATGGTATGTTTTCCCCCAACATCAGTTTTCTGTGTTGATGAATATCAAGATTGGTGATGCTGTTAATAATTACCTTACAACCTAAATCTGTTCACATTTTTTTCCACAATCCAATCAATCATCACTCTACCTTTTGTTGCATTGAGGTCCCCCCTCAGGAAAAGTAAAGATCCCAGAGCTTCACCTGGACCAAACAGGTACAAGTGGAAACAAGTGCAGGTTCACTGAATGTTTCTGGAGGTGTTGTCCAGTAGTCAATACTCACCTCTTTTTCATTTCCCCCTCCCTCCTTTCCTCTCTCTCTCTCTCAGCTCCACAGAGCCGTTAGCAGAGGACAGTCCAGAGAAACTTAAGGCCAAGGTACATGAGGTTTGGCGACACTGTGTCAGGCTAATAATGATTCACCTCACAGACACTTTGTTTTGCCCTCTGCAGTGTTTCATGTCAGTGCAGTCAGAGCAGGGCTTTTTCCAGACTTGTGTCCTTGTACTTGCGTACTGTAAGGTTTCTTATGCTATGATATAATGTGTGATTTCTGTTGAACAGACCTCCCTCCCATGGCCCCACTTCTTCTCCTATTCATATTACTTGGTATTGTATTCTTTTGTGTTTTTTTTGGTAAAGTTGGAACTGTAAGAGGGTAACATGGTTTTGTAACAAAGGGAACGATGATACTGCAATCAAAGAAACGCTTAATTGCATTATTAATTGCAGGAAAATCAATGAGTAAGGGTGTAAAATCCTAAAAATCTCTGATAATCTTAACTATGTAAGCCTTCAGCAACACTGTAAAAAATGTCCATCTGTTTTAAATACTTCTGTGGAAAAATCTGTACCCAAGTGTGCATATCGGCTAGTTTCATTATGCATCTTGAATCAGTTTCCTGTCAGACTGATGCAATAAGATCAGAGCTGTTGACATGGACATTTGTTGCAGTGCAGGAACTTGCATGGAAATTGATTCTAATCCTGTGTAATATCAGATGTAGTCAGCACAGGACTGACAAGGAGATTATTTTTGATTCTGCACCAATCCAGTTTTCTCTCTCTCCAAGGACGTGCTCTCAGCTTAAGAGTGCACATCAGAGGATAAATCACTGCAAAATGTATGCACATTAATAGTTATGTGGCGCTTTTAACTAAGAATTCAGCCCAGAAAGCTGAAAGTCTGAACCTGTAGGATTAGTCTCGCTTTTACCTTGGACAACCCTGAGATTCAAAGAACTCCTTCCAGCTACAGTGTGAAGATAAATGTAAGACAAAGCTTCACTCTTTCAACTTAAATCTTAAGTAAATTGAATCTTTTACACAGAGGACCAGTGGAAATCCTGAGAAAATAATGTGCTATGTCAAAAAAAGAGACAATCTAATGTTCTCTTTATGAGTTAAGATCTGATGTTTTGACCTTCTTTTGATGTTTTTCAGCTGCAGCTTGTCTCTCAGTGTTTGAGCACAGATCCTGGGCCTTGACACTGCAGTTCCACACACATTTACAAGGATACATAAAGTAAAAAAATCAGAGAGAGAGAGAGAGAGAGAGATTTGGAGTTGGCTAGCATCCAGCTACATCATTTCTAACCACTAATCATGTTCACAGTTTATACCATAATGAAACATCTTAAATATGAGGCATGTATGCAGCCCTGCCTTCCTCTGGACGATCAAACCTCTTAAATATGTTAGTCTAATGTACTTTTTATTGACTGTCACATATGAGGAAGGAGCCCATCCGTCACTCTGGGACATGCTCAGAGGACAGGTCTTGATTCATTCACCCCTCATTAAATCTCTCTGTTAAGAAACAGAAATGGATAAGCACTCCATCTAATCAGCTTAATTCTGCCAAGGAGCCAGTTGGCTCTCACCACCAGTCTTATAAGTGCGTCGTTGATTTCTCAGGGACCCACTTTGAACGATGATCTGAGCGCCAGCAGCAGCAGCTCGGTGGAGATCAGCGGGCTGCTGAGTGAAGCCAAGATGTCAGGACGCTCGCAGACTCTGGTGCTCTCCTCAGATGAGGTACACATGCAGATATTTTCTTTTTTAAAGGATGTTGACTGTTTGACAGGATGTTGACAGTTTGCAAGATGAAATGCAGCATCAAAGATATTAAATAGGCACATGAATGATTTCACACTCGAACCACATCAAAGGTTCACTCCCCAAATGTGTCAAAGCCTTTTTTTACAGTACAACTTTACATTTATGAACTGACAAAACTCAGCTTTGTTAAATTTCAGTGTTCATTTAAATGCAAACAGGGAAAAAGGAAAAGAAAACATGCTCTTACACTTCACCTTTTCAGTTGTTTTTGAATTTGTGTCAGTGCCCTCATTTGTTCTCATTATGGACATCTCTGACACAAAGCAGCTTCTCGCATATTACTTTGGCAGAAAAAAAGATAAAAGTCAATGCCCATTGTATTCAAACGCTTCTGTTATGGAAGCCATTTTTTTTTCCTGTTAACAAACCAGTCATCTTCTTTTGTTTTCACTGCTGCCACATTCAGAGTCTGGATATGATAGATGATGAGGTGAGACTGAGGCTTTAAGCTTCCTGAGGCTTTTGTTTGACTGCATGCATAGCTTTATGTCTGTTGTGCATCAGCTCATCCATTGTTTGTCTCTCATTCCCACACACATCATTTTTGGTGAATTTTTCACTGCATGTCCCGCCTGCTATAATAAGTGTTTTGCCACAGAATACAGAGGTAACTTTGGAAAACGTGTCGTTGATTTCATCTGAACTCATTAGGCATCAATAGAGCATTAGCATTCCGATTTTTATGTTGTAGATATACTTTCAGTCTAAATGCTGTTTGTTAGAAGCTGAAAGTTTTATCCCCCTCTTGTATAAATCCAGATCCTGGAAGAGGGGCAGATTTCCAAGCAGTATCAGTGGCAGAATCGCAGCATCACAGAGTGGACCTCCCAGCAAGTTGCACGCTGGCTCATGGGCCTTAACTTAGAACACCATATCCCAGAATTCACTGCCCAAGACATAGATGGAGAACGGCTGCTACAACTGGACAGTGCTGAGCTCAAGGTGATTCAAAACATCAGGTTTTTCATACAGATATTATGCTGACATACAAGATGTGACTAAAAATCTCTAAGGCTGTATCTGTGCCACACTAACAGAGTGCTGCATAGCAGTGTTCATATGGCATCATTTGATCACGATGAGCATCTGATTGAAACTTATTTTTTGTGAGCAGACTGCTGTTTGGTTTCTGGATTTAAAAAAAGCAAAGTAATGAAACTTTACTAAATTTTTGCCTATAATCTGTAAATTTAAAATAAATATATATTAGCAGATATAGCGAATATAAAACTGATTTTTAAAAAACTCTTTAACGTCAATATTCCTCTGTTTCAGGCCCTTGGAGTTACTTCTTCCCAGGACCGTGCACTGATCAAGAAAAAGATCAAAGACCTTAAAGTTCTGATGGAGAAGGCCAAGAGGAACCGAGAGAAAGTGGAGAAACAGCGCGAGAAGCTACAGAAGAAAGAGCTGGAGCAGCAGCAGCAGCAGAAGGAGGGGCACAAAGAAAGCGCGGCAGAGTGAACTGAAATGGTGCATCACCTCCCGCTTTACTGTAGCACCACAAAAAGTAGCATCTTGAAGAATAAAACATCAGTGGGCCCCTCAAATGAACCCTGTGGGACGCCAACTATGTAGTTCAGTAGTTCTCTGTGGTGGAGCTACACGTCCAACTGCTGCAGGTTGAATGACTTCAGCAAGCAAGTTAAACCAAAATGAGCAGTTGGATCATAGGATGCTGCCCCACTCGTTTGCCTCATTTTACACCTATCCTGTGCTTTTAGCCATTCAAGAAAGTTGACACATTTCTATTTATTTTGCTGTTTATTGCTGTAAATCAGGTTTATTTATTCATATCCAGAGTAAGTCTGTGAAAAGTGCACCTCATCCTTATCCTGCATCACCTGCAGAGCAGTCTGTGTTACCTGTCACAGCACCTTTAGACATGACCACCATGTACATGTACAGTGATAAATGCAGAAACATGTCTGACGTGCCATTTTGATAGACTTGTGTATATCCTGTTCAGATACATAGATCAGTGAAATCATTCTATTGCTTTGATGCACATGCCTGTCAGGCCTGTGTGTGGTGGAGTATGTGAGGCACTACTCATCTCCCACCACTGGGTGTCCTCATGCTGCTTACTTTCACTACTGACAATGGCTACACTGGAACTGTTTGGGAACCAAGTTTCATCAGAAGAAATAAACTTTCTCAATACCTGCAAGAACACTGGAAGTGCAAACACTGTACATAAACGGCTGTACTGGCTTGTCAAATGCTCCTGACAGTATACATGTACCACAACTAGAGCAGTCCACCAAGTATGAAGGAGCAGAACATACTGAGCTCACTGGGACTTCAGGTACATGTATCCATGAAATTTGTTACTTACTGAAGGTGCACCACAGAAACAACAACAACAACAACAACAAAAAAGGTTAAAATGCAACTTCCTACTTACATACATAACATTGCTTTGACTCTGCTTGTAACCTGCTGTTGACCTCTTTTTATATTCTCTCTCAATAACAAAGTAATACCCCGCTGCTGCCTTTAGAAATTCTAGAGAATTTTTCTGAACTCTTCCCGCTTCTGTGTGAGTGTCGAGACACATACAGTAGACTAAACATTTCTTTATTTTTTTTTCCTAAAAGTTACATGTGAAAGTTCTCCATGCGAATCACTTTGGAATAAGAGTTAGGAATGCTGCCATATGGAAGGACAGATGCATTGAGTCCAGAAACTGTCTTAAAGATCAATGTACTTGATACTACTGGAAATTGCACCTGATTGATGCAATATAGTTTAAATTTTCTTATGAAACCGGTTTAGTAAGACTTAAAACATTTTGATTTTACTTGTTAGGTTAAAAAAAAATGATATACCTTTGAAATAATTTTGACTTATGTATTTTATGCAATCCTTTGTTTTAGGATTATGAAGCTCACTAAGAGACACGTTCCCTGTGTTACTTCTTTATCATTCCTGAGAATCCTTATGTAGGTTTACATTCAATCTAGAGACGCCAGTGTCACCGTGACAGAACTAAAGGCAGCTTTGGTTTTGATCCCCTCTTGTCTTACGGGCCCTGCCTGGTGCACTGTTAACAGGTCAAGAACAAGAAGAATGGTAGAAGTTACAGATACCTCCCTGCAACGCCACAGGTATCACTGATCTGTAATGTTATTATTTATTTATTTCTGTATTTAATGAAGCAACTGACTACTGTTTATGATAACTTATACAAAATAAGAGTATTATTAACACCTTATAATGATTTATCCAGAATTGTATGACTTCTTCCTATTGCCAAAACATAATTAAAAACTGTTCATTAAAAGCGATTTAGATTCAAATGGTTGTCGAATGAAGGATTTGAAGAAAAACACAGTAATACTCTCCCATTGTGTTTGTGGTTTTCCTCTAATATGACCATAGAGCTGCTCCAGTGCTCCTCCAATAAACTGCTCATGACGTGTTCTTATGAAATCTTTTGTAACACTTGAACCTTTCTGTGAATAGCTCCCTCCTTTATCAAGGCAGTCAGCTGACTGCACTCTTTTAACTCTTTTGTATGTATAGTAAAACACTGAGAGCAATATGGTGTAAGAACCCTGAAGAAGCCTTGTTTTCTATTGTGTCACAGTTTGTGTGAGGGCCGAGGAGCTGAGGGGTGAAAGGTAAAACCTGAGGCCAAAATGGGAGTCTGGATCTTTTCACATGCTTCTGAGTTTGCCTGGTAGGATGAAAACAAACGTATGGATGTAGCCCCCAGTGCTCCTGACAAGCAAACCCCCCCCCCCCCCCAATGTCTGAGTCGTGTCTGGAAGGAATTGTCTTTCATGCACCTACACAGATAAAAGTGATCACAACAAACAGCAAGCCATGCTTTCACTCTTTTAAAAGGCTGTGCTTGTTCTCCTCCTCCTCCTTTTTTTTGTCAATAACTCGCTCTCTTTTTCGCGTTCTGAAAAGTTTGAAAGGGCAGCTACCTGTCACACCGAATAAAATGTGCAGTCACTGTCCATAGTTTGCTTTCGTTTCTTTTTTTTCCACAACTTGTCTAAATTCTTCTACATAGGCTTTAGTGGTAATCTGCCAGCAGGAGACAGAAGTCCTTGTCCTCTACAGTCACACAGTGTGCAAAATTTATGTTATGGCTGTTTCTTTTTCATTTATATCTGAGTTTTGAATGGAAAGCCCTACTGTTAATAATAAAATAGATATGGATTTGATTTAGTCATATTAGGACAGAAAAATAGAGGATAATAAGCAGCTTTTTCTCTGAATCTCTTGCCAAATTTTTACCACGTGACCATCCACTGCTTGACGCCCTTCTCTCTGAGGACATCTGAGCAGACTGACTGGCCTAGAGTCAGCTGTAGCTCTCCAGTCCACCCCCACTGTGCTTTCTATTTATATTCAGCCTAATTTCACTCTACAGCTATTTTTTGCCCTCTGACAACTCCCTCCTGTAACATGTTGCACCTCCTCTTCTTCATTTCCGTCTTTCTTCCTCATGCACCTCCCATGTCTGATGGCTGGGCTTGTGGAGGCCTTCCAGTGTGGGTATGGTTCACACTTTCCTTATCACCATCTGTGTGTTTCTTTCCAATCTCCTCCATGCTGTGTGGCAAACGTTAGCGTCTCATTTGGCAGCACCAGACTGGGAGCAGGGCCGTATTTTTCATGAGAGCGAGTTCATGGAGCAGTTGAGCCCCAAACAACTGGCTGTCAAGCAGCTGAAGCAACAGTTCCTGGAGGCCCTGCAGACCAACAATGCTCAGGAGGTTCTGCAGATCCTGCACACAAGGAAACTAGACATTGATGTTGTGCTGGAGGTGGATGACCCCACTATGATACTGGCATCATACAAACAAGGTGAGGGAGAAGAGACTAATCCACTTATCACCCACAGCATAACACTGATTGGTGCTGTACAGTGTGTTTTTCCATCTGTATCAAGAGTTTAGACACAGACAGATGAGTTATCACATGACTCCAACAAGACTTTAAGAAATTATATGTTTTCACAAAGTATTTATATATAGGATGATAGAATAGGCAGGTAAACAGAATGTAAAAATGACCTCAATGTCAGTTAGATAATCAGTTCTGTAGTCTATCCACTAGATGGTGCCACATCCCCAGGGATCCTAAAGTTGGACATGACAAGAAATGTGATCATTAATCGTTACTCTTAAAACCCCCCAGAAACTCAGTGTTCCTCTATAACCTTAAATATTTATGTCAAAATATAAAAGCAACAGTCAAAACTAAAGACAGAATTTAATTTTTTTTTACATCTGAGGTTGCACTTCACCTCTGTGGTTTTGACTAAATATCTATGAACAAACAGTAATAGTGTTTGACTTAGATTCAAACCTGATTTATTTTAGGTTTCAAGAAATTCGGAGTGTGATTTAAACTTTGTTTATATTTGTATTGATTGATACCTCCCTAAGGTTTTCATCACTGTGTTAGTTCATTTTGTCAAGGAAAAAAGAGGAAAAAAAAACTTGTCATCTCCAAGTCCATGCATTATTTTCATCCAGACAGTTTAATGGGACCTTCAGACTCTTTTGGTAATCTTATGTGCCGCAGGCTATTGGCTCCCGAGCTACAAACTGGAGAAATCCTGGGCGATGGCCATTCATGTGTGTATGATGTACAACGCTCTGGAAACAGCACTGCTGCTCCTTCAGGAAGGCGCAGCCATCAATAGGATGCCCAATGGAAAGACGCCGCTGCACGTGGCCTGCGAGGTCTCCAACAGTGACTGTGTTGCCTTGCTTTTGGCTCACGGGGCAAAGGTCAACATCCTGTCACTGAGCGGACACACACCACTGCACCACTGCACCATGGCGGAGTCTGTGGACTGCGCCAAGCAGCTCATCCTCAAAGGTCAGGAGGGCCGGATGGATGGATGGGTGGGTGGGTGGGTGGATGGGTGGATGGGTAGGTGGATTTACTGTATTGGTGGGTGAATAAAAGTGTAAATGCAGAGTAAAACATAAAAATAAATAGATGCTTTTTCATTATGAAGGTGCACAAGTCAACATGCCCAGTCACACCCATGAAGAAGACACACCGTTACACACGGTAGCCAGATGTGGCGTCCCGGAGCTGACTGCTCTCTACCTGTCTCACGGAGCAACTGTGGACGCAGTCAACTCTCTGCAGGAGACGGCCCTGATGACTGCAGCCTTCTGGGCTTTTGACATTAAAAAGGGAATCTACAGCGAAGACCACCATCTTGTCTGTCGCCTGCTGCTGGACCATCACGCAGGTGACTTTAAAACGTGCTACATAATATTTACACCAGTGTTTTGTCACATGGAGACTTCAGGGTTCGTTTTCTCCATTTTCGCTCTAATGTTCCAGATCCGAACCTTCAGGAGGAGGACCATAAAACAGCTCTCCACAAGGCGGCCTGGAACTGCGACCACATCCTGATGCAGATGCTGCTGGAGGCCGGAGCGTCTACACGCACCATGGACATCAATGGCTGCGCCCCCATTCAGTATCTCCTCAAAGTGACCGATGTCAGGCCCATGGCCATTCCTGAGCTCTGCTATCAGCTGCTGCTCAACTACAATGCCGCACGGATCTACCCACCCCAGTTCCACAAGGTACAGAGATGTGGACTTTTACCCAGCAGCTACATTATCTCTGACAAATTATATGTCCATGTCAGAAGTTCTTTGCAGGATTCTAAAGCTGTGTTGTGTCACGTTGTGTGTTGCTTTGTGCAGGTGTTGCAGTCCTGCCATGACTGCCCCAGAGCAGTGGAAGTCCTGGTTAATTCTTATGAACGCTTAAAGCCCACAAATAAATGGAGAAGTGCCATTCCCGATGACTGCTACGAGGTAGTAAAATTAACTCAAGGGCATTTGGAGTACTATAGTGTGTTACATACTAGCTAGCAAGCTATATGAAGAGAGTAAATCTTGATCAGAAATTAAAAGTTTTATTTTGAAAGGTGAACTTTTTAATGCTTTACAATCTGGGACAAATAAAAACACACTAAATAACATGTTAATTTTAACAAAACATATCACAATTTCATGTATGTGACTGCTTTAGTTCATAGGTGATAATTTTGCTTTATTTCAATTCTTGAATTAATTAGAAATTATACGTTTTTTTCTTCAAGTACTGCACTGAGGTAGATATTCAAGAAATTCTGTACTTGAGTATTTTCAATTTTCCATATTTGTCCAGTGAAACTATTTATCTTCGAATTTGGTGAACCAGAATTTTCTGATAAAACTGACTTCCTCACATCACACATTTCTCAGTGTTGTCAGCTGCATGAATACAGAGTACATGAGAATGATAAGAAATTACTTTCTCAAACTTCACTGATAGTTCAGTTAAAAGTGTCTGTTCTTCTTTGCCTCCTCAGCGACACAAACGCTTCTACGACTCTTTGTTCGCTGTTTGCACCAACACGCCTCGCAGCCTGCTTCACCTCACCAGATGTGCCATCAGATCCAGCCTCGGTGGCCTCTGTCAAAGAGGTGTAGCAGAGCTTCCTCTGCCGTCTCCCATGAAGAAATATCTGTTGCTGGAGCCTGAGGGGATACTGTACTGATGAAGAGACTTGTGTTCAGAACATACAACTATTGAATGGAACAATACTCTAGCACGTAGCCTGTTATCTGAAGATCATGTCTGATCTTTGAGGATCTTGTCTGCAGCGTGTGCAGATTGTAAGTGCTGCTATTTGAAGCTAACATGTGTGTTTTATATTTTTGCCATGAATACCATTCCCTGAGGCGTTTGTGTGGAGCAAAAAAAAGTCCCTCCCTTTGAGTGGAACCAGTGCATATATTTACTACAAAACTCAAGTGCAGGTGGTTTGATCCCAGGTCTAACAGAGGAGAGCATCCGACCAATAACAAAGTATAAATCAATTTACTTTTCTTTTATATCTGTCACCTTCTGCAGGGCCCTAATTGTCTTTTTGATGGTGACAAGAGTGTCTTTTCTGCTTTTGCCATTATTTCCCTTCATCTTGTCCCTTAATTACAGTGCTGCCTCATACTTCAGACAATCCAAATCCACCTGGCAACATGCCTTTATGTTCACCCTGAAGCTTATACACTCATGGTACTCCATTACGAGTATTTGTAGAACAAACACTTGACGAAGCCCTCAAATACAAGTGCTTATTTTTCCACTGGACTGCTCATGTTGTAAATGGACCATTTATTGTTGGCCAGAAATACAAACTGAACAACAAGTGGTGGAGGATAAACCTGGATCTAATAATTATGAGAACAACAACAATACTAATGTTGCACAATAAAAATACTTTTAAAAGCAAACTTCCTCAGTGAAATTATCAGTAACTAAAGGAACACAAGAAAAAAAATGCACTTTAATGAAATGCAGAAAAATGTCTCCTGTCTTTGAATCTGTTGTGAGAGGAAATGTTGGATAAGCTGGGGCTCATTTACTGTTAAACTAATGATTATTTTCATTATGGTTTAATGTTATTTTTTTTCATTAATATGTTAATTGATTGGTTTGTAAAATTTTAATATAGTGATAAAAGCTGTCATGATTACTTACAACCCAAAGTGACACTTTCATGTTTGCTCTTTCCAACCAACAGCTCAAGCATAATTTTCTACCTGTTATGAACTGCA
>JAQNCA010000009.1:436941-461003 GCA_029783725.1 Acanthurus tractus
AACCCAAAGTGACACTTTCATGTTTGCTCTTTCCAACCAACAGCTCAAGCATAATTTTCTACCTGTTATGAACTGCATTTCCTCAGTCCTCTTCTTTGCAGCTTTTCTCTCTTTGTTGTTGTGTGTGTTGTGGGTGTGTGACACGCCTTCCTTGGCTCTGGACCAATCACACTCACCTGGCTGATGACTCACACCTGCCTTCCATTAAGCTCATCCACCTGCAGAGTATCATCACCGGCTTCTCTCTCGCTCATTGCCAGATTGTTATTTGACCCTCTGCTGATCAACAAACATTCATCACATCAGCTTCAACGACCTTCCTGTTCACCCCCTCAGTCTGCTCATGCCATTCACACTCCATCTGGCTCACCTCCACCCTGCTCATCTCCATCCTTCACAATACAACTAACCACCTTCCAAACCTAAGCACTCCTTCATACACCGTGCGTGCGAATATCTTAGTCTTCTGGGGTAACTGGTGAGTGCAGCTGTCAGAGAAATTTTGTGAAGTGAAAAGGACAATATTTCCCTCTGAAATGCAGTAGAGTATAAGTAGAAAGACTCAAGTACATGTGTACCTAAGTGCAGTGCTTGAATATATGTGCATAGATACATTCCACCAACTCTCAATGTTATTTGTAAAAATCTGACCTTCACCCTGAAGAGACAGTGAGAGGTAAATGTACAAAGCATGACCCGGGCCGCTTATCCCACTCACACCCGCATGCTGTAATGGTGAGAACATCCCTATTTTATCCAGGTCTAATTTAAAATGCAGAGATAATGCCAGTGCTCTATAGAGGGAAACTCTAGAGAGACTGAGGCCACCGACTGAAAAAGAGAGCTGCTTCTGACCTATGAGTGAGACAGAGTCAGAAAATGACCTGGCACCTTCAGGACATGAACACTAGGGCTGCTCAAATTTCAATGGTGAAGGCTAAATTAGGACATAAGAAAGGAAATAGAGTTTACTTCTTTGCTTTTAATCATATCTCCAATCAGCTCTCAGTATTACTACAGTCCTACTGTTCATCAGTTTCATAGCAAACATGTCCTCAGTCTAGTAAGGGAATATACACTGTCGATAGCCATCTTATTTAGCTTATTTGTCTTTCATGTTCGTGTAGCTTCGCTGTTTTTAATAAGCATACGCAAGCTAATCTGGTTTGTTGCTGTGTCACAGTGCATGCATGCTAGTACGTATATAAATGCCAGGTGATGACCAGGTTCAGAGTCTCTCTTGGCGCAACAAAGTGCACAAACACCTGCACACTCAAACAGCAAACCATAAAAGTGTTAAATCAACTTACTAAAACAATAAAAGAATAAGCCGAAGGTCCAAAATTCACTGTTTTGCATTAGCATATGAGTGAATTAAAAAAGCAGCTTATACATGTTACGAAAATTGTTTCCTTAAAACTTAAAACTGTTTCATTTACTTTTTAAAGAGCAAAGTTAGTCTCTGTTGTGGCTCTGCAGGTCTGCAGGGGTACGAGACGTCCTCTATTTATGAAATATTGTCTGCTGCAGTGGTTCTGACACCGCCACTGAGCTTTTATTTGACTTTTTCTTCTCTCATCTTTGAGAATAAACTTGCATAGCACTGTTTTTTTTTTTTTTTTATATTCCTATAAACCAATGATGCATAAATGAACTGGAGAACAGAACTGAAGAGACAAGCAGGGTAAAGTAACACCAGCAGAATGGAGCGCGGCATGTGGGCTCGCTAATGAAGGGGTGAAACAGAGCAGAGCAGTCTGTTCTGAGCCCCGACTGGCAGCCGGCCACTGAGAGCCGTGTGTCTGCGATGGTGACAGACAAACAGAACAAAGTTTCCTAAAACAAGCTGTGGAGAGTGGAGGAAGTCAGCAGGAGCAGCAACTTCCAGTAGAATATAGTTAACATTCAAGGAACATTTTAATTTTTCTTTTTACAGATCTCTGTAGTCAAAACTGCTGGGATCTAATGAAGCCTAATGTTCTTTCATGTGGCACCAATGAATTTAGTTATTTAGCTTAGTTTGTTGTCCTTTTGGAATGTGACCACAACAGATAAGACATTACAATTAAAGACATTTAACAACAAAGACCTTCCCAGTAAGACCAACAATCAAGATTTAGGTACCTCTGACCTCAAATCAGTAGGATTTGTTCAAAAGAGATATATTAGGTAGTATCAATGGCTATTGGACACAGGAAGTCCACAGAGGCTGCACCCTAAACCTCTTGATGGGAACAGCTCACACATGGTTGGATGACTGGTAAGTTGGTGGTCAAAGATAGTTCTTCCCACATGCAAATGCAGATCAACTCTTCCAGTGAATTTGCAGAGAGTTCATAACTTTTATGGTACTTCAGTTTCATGTAACTAAAAATTAGAATTAAGATTAGAATTAGGTTCACTCAGGTTTGCAGTGAGGGTGGTAAAAGAGGGTGTGATAACATTACTGAGGACCGTCTGCCCTTTCCCCCACATTCTGGACTCACAGAGCAGCATCACATTGTAATGTTCACAGGCAATCATGCTGAAAACAATAACAATCTTATTGTGTGTGTTTTTGTTAACTACAGACAGTAAGAAATACCCAAGCAATGTAGATAAAGATAAGGACACTCTTTACACCTTAATGATGAAAGAGAACCAAGGTATGTTTGTCTACTCAAAGCGGCAGAATTTTCCACATGGATCGTAATTGTTTTATACAAAAAAACACCCGTTAACACATTAACAACAAGTAACTAGAGACAAATTGAGGCACAGGGTTGAATTCCTGTAAGGATGATGAGAAATGATGTGTCGAGAAGTTACATGAGATTTTTATTTTCTACATTCACTGGTCCTTTTAGTGTTAAACCACAATTTCAGTGCAGACACACTCAACTTTAAGAGTGATCTTTATACAGTTTAAATGTTTACAAATCACAAAAATCTAAAAATGAGTAAAATATTATTTCAGTCAAGCTCCCTAAAGTCTAAACTGAGATGTACAGTGGATGAAAGCACGACTGCTATGCGTTGAGAACACGGTCTATGTGAAACTGTTGGATACAGATGAGGCAGTACCTATTAGATCAATACAGCTTTGAATTGCTTAAGCATCTGTCTGCAATGTTTCTACTAATGTGCCACACTCATTGGAGCATGTTGGCTTACAGTTTGTCACGTAACAGAGAGCTGAGGTACAGTTTTCTGCAATGCAACACTTAGCATTTTCACACAGGCCTTCCCGCTCCTTTAAGTAAGTCACTTAAAGCCAAAAAAAACACATGCATGCTCACAAAAAACTCAACGTATAATAAGCAGATGAACATTGACATGCAGAGACAAACACTGCAAACACTGAAAATTTCCTTGGAAAAAGTGTGTTTCAGTCATCTCCTATTGCAATGCATTCCCGCCAATTTTAATAGAGGGAAATGATTGTGAAGGTTGAGGTTAGTGTGGCAGTTAATCATTATTAAATACAATGATTCACAGTTCAAACATACGTAATACCATAACAAAAAAGAAGCAACGCAACTTTTTTAACAATTACAATTCCTCAGACAGAAACATCTTTCCTTTATAGAGAAATGTCCACACAGCTAAATACAACATGTCTGGATAAAAACATAATTCAGCTTAAATGATTTCATCTTACATTTGTTGAAGACTAAGGCACAAGCAGGTTTACTGACAACAACAATCCTCCATTAAAATGGTTATTTTTTGTTTACATCTCATTTAAGAAGCTAAAACACTAAAAAAAATGAACAATTGTTTGAATAACAATAATGAATAATCAGTGCACATACTTCTTAAAGTGTCTCTGAAATGCTGTAGTTGAGTGACAACTGCTATAAAATACAAATGGTGTGTATGGAGAAATGCTAAGAGAACAAAAGTGACAGACTTTGCTCCCTTTGTCGCTATGCTGGAGTCACTGAACATGTTCCCATTCTGTTTACTGACTGTGTGGTGACTTTGATGTAGCTGGCTTTGGCTGGCTTTTTTCAAGGCCTGAATACATATTTAACCTAACGTAAAAACACAGTGTTTCCCAGTAATTTAATCAACTAAAGAGCTTTTGTCTTTTGATTGTGAAATGAAACATTTTCACAGAAAAGAGACAGTACAAAAAGATGCTTGTTTCCCATTGTGACTAAACAAATGAAACGAGTGTAATGAGTGAGGCAGAAGGAGATTGATACTTGATTTGCTTCATTACCATTAGCAGCCGGTAATCATCAAAATGAAATTAATGTGGTAAGCATTTCTTGGGTTAAATTGCCTGGAGGGCTCGCAGTAATAGTTCAGCTGCATTTATCCAATCATTGTTTCACTGGATGTGATGCAGATTCCTTTCTAACATAAGTCCAGATCCAGCCACACGGTGCTGGTGCCTTCTTCCACTTACAGTAAAGTTTATCGATTTCTTCCAATGGGATTTCTTCTTCATCCTATTATTCTTTTTTTCAGGAGTGTCCTCCACTTTCCCCCCTCGGCCCCCTCATCACCGAGACCTCTCATACTTGCCCAGTTTCTTTGGATCCTTGCTGGGCATGGACCAGTCATCAGCCTCTATGGTTGTCCGGTAATGCCGTAAGGCTGACTGGTTGAAAACAGGAAGTCTCTCCACGGACTCTGAGGACAAGGCCTGTGAGACACAACAGAAGGAAACTTATTAGTCTGGAATCAAAGCCAAGATGTTTCTCATTGGGCTCTCCTACCAAGTTCCATCTGTGCTTGATTAAAAAACCTGTGCACTGCCTGAGTAGAGCCAGCAAAGGTCTGATTAGTATGACAGAGCGTTCGTATGTGAACACAGGGGACACAGTCAGTGTGTGTGTGTGGGGGGGGGGGCAGTGCCGCTCTCACCTTCAAGTATATGACAGCTGACGTGCCGTAGCCCTCCATGGAGTAGAGCTGCAGGTCTCCTTGGAAGTACTTGGCATACAGACGGGAGATTGGCAGGCCGTAGCCAAAACCGGCCTGAAGGAAGGAGGGAGGGATGGAAGAAGAACAAAGTTACAGTATCAGTACACATGTACCACTTGAACCTGTTTAAAAATATTACAACATAAAGTGGATGCTGTACAGAGGTTGCATCAGTTTCTCATGTGGTTACAGTTCCAATCCAATTAAATGTAAATGGCTGCATTCCTCTTTGTAATAAGCTTACAAGCGACCACGCTCGGTCGTGTGAGTCTCTGTTACTGAACCGTGTCTCATGTTTAAAGTGCAAAAGAAAGTGGTCATCTAGAAGCATATCAGGCACACATCAACGGTGAGGGCAACGGGTTTAATCTCACCAGAGGTGCATTGCGAGCGTTGTCCACGTGGACTGGACTGGGAGCTGTGGAGTACATGTAGCTGAACAGACGCTCGATCTTCCTCAGAGGGACTCCCCCTCCTCTGTCAGACATCTGATAACAAAGGAGAGGCATGTTAAGATTAACACCGCCCTTGTTAGAAAAGCTGTGACCCTCTGTGTTCTCATCTACCTTGATAGTGAGGTCTTCACTTCCTAGGGAAACTCGCACTTTGATCGGAGGCAACGTCGGGCTCGTCTCATGGGTCTCGACTGTAGCTCTCATGGCGTTCTGACAGATAACATACAACAAATGAGTCAGCAGACACGTGGTGAAGTGTAATACACGTTTGTTTTTTTAGGTCTGGCATTTACTGTACCTTGAAAAGCTCAAACAGCATATGGTAGAGATGAGACGGTACATAGACAATGTGGAGGGGCTGATCAGGGTTTTTAGCTGTGAATAAAATGATAAATTGACTACATGGAAAATAACACTTTTCCTAAATGTGGAAAATGTTAAAACTGTGGCAAAAATACACAGCCCTGACTTTAAAGTATGTAAGCTTTGAGTGCAGACCTCTGGGAAAACTGCATGCTTTCAAAAGCCTGACACAAGATAAACCATTTCAACATCAACAGGAGAAAAGACGAAAGCAACTGTTGCAAAACTTAAGAACAAACAATAACTACATTTATCATTCTGATTCATATAATCCAGACTTTGTATGTCGAGTTAATGCCAAGTATGCACAGTTTGTATTTAAAGTGCTGGTACATGTTGTGACAGATAAAAGGCACACAGACTTAATGTTAGAAAACATTTCGGCAATCACAGCTACATCGCCACTAAACTACATATTTGCTGAATGTGTTGAGTATAGTTTTTTCTTCTTTATGCTGTGTAATCATACAACCCACATTTTTTTCCCCCAGTTTCTTCTGAGTCTATTTCTGTTTAAGTTGCTGTTCTCAGTTGAGGAATGCTGAGACTAGCTCTTGGCAGGCCTGGCTGACAGGACGGAGACACAAAGCAGCTTCACTTAAACAAACAGACGTTAATCCTAAAAGTTCCAGCAGAATCACAGGAGAAAAACTGCAGTTGAAAAAAAAGGAAAAAAAAGAGTGCAGTATGGGCAAGAACGACTGTTAGATAACAGAGAAAAAATAGATAAAAAAATATCTCCTGAGACATTATGGTTGCTTTACACAACTTACAGTTGACTTGTGTGATCTCCATATCTGGGGAAGTCAGGTAATACTGCTCACAGAGCATCTTTGAAGTCTCATAGGCGTCTACACAGTGAAACACAAAGAGGACATCTGTTGTTACTTGTCACTATGAGAAATTTAAACTACAGAGACTCAAGCTGAAATGTAGAACAAAACTAGAAAACATCACTTTTTTTAAGTGAGTCAGTTTTCAAGGAGGGTCAAATAAAGTTGGGTCTGTTACAGCCATGTATATCATGAGAACAAACCCTCCACCTCCCTCCCTGTACAATGACTCTAAATATATCTGATAATAGAAGGTTAAACTGTCATGTGTTGGTACAAACAGACTGTGGTTGGAAATAGATAACACATGTCTGCGTGTGTACAGTGTATAGACAGTGTTATGGGAGCTAAGGGAGGTCATTCATTACCTTTTACTACCTCTCCGACGTCACAGGTGGGGTCAATGCTGCCAATATGTTTTGGATGGGCAGGGTTCACGCTGCCATTGAAGATTAATGCTATGGGGCAAAATCCAACAAATGTGTGTGAGTCAAAAAGCACAAACGCGTAGACACAGTTCAGTGTCAATAGAATACATCAAGTGGAGTGGGTACTTTGCAGCTGGAAATACACATATATATAACATAGACCCACATACACACACACAGACACACACTTGTCCTCCATGCTTTCAAAGCAAACTCTCGAGCATTATCAGCACTTTGAGTTTATTTTATTGACATGAGCATCGAGTGTGAGCAACTGTTGATTAACTCACAGTCAGTCACTGAGTGCTATACTGACTGTGCTGGTTCATGAGCATGCGTGTGGAGATGCGGCTCATGTAGAAGCGGTCCAGGAAGTACTGAACGTTCTGGTTGGTGACGGGGTCCACTCCGAAGGCCTCCTTGTACTCCACCACTCCCTGAGCCATGGTGGGCACCACGTTGTTATGCCGATTACGGATGTTCACCAGAGTCTGTGTGAAGCTGTGAGCAAAATACATGATGGATATGAGTATGCGAGTGCAGGCAGTATGCTAAATTACCAGTCCTAGTGTGGAGAAGGCATGATTTGATGTCAATATTGTCCTGAAATGAGGATTAAAACTTGTGTAGTGTGTTTCATTGTGCTGCAACAAAAAATGTCAATATCTTTCCACAGACATAAATACATATGTGGACACCAAGCATGAACATTTTCACTTTCACACAGCGGGATGTACATATGCAAATCTAGCATTTGAATCAGAACTGATTAAATCAAATTCAATATTTTCCATTTCTGATAAATGAATGCTAATTAAGATGGGAGAAAAAAAAAACGGTTCAAACAAGCACCATCCTCCATAATCTACTGTTGACTGTAGATACTTCTAACAGGAGAGCACAGATAGCCAAACACCTACTGCTTGTAATATGGAGTGTTCACTAGTAGCTGCAGCAGTGCTAATTAAAAGAGCACTGATTCAATCATTACATAGATTCAAAACACTAAAACAATTTCTAACAGATGGCACCTTATAAAAGTCTACCAAGTTGCAAATATTAAACTGCGTTGTGAATAAACAAGATTAATTACACCTTATTAGAGGAATTATTGCTGTTATTGCACAGCACGAACTGTTCCTCTTTCTGTTGGAACATGTTAGATTGTGCTGAAGCAGTGGAGCGTTTACTTTGTGGAGCTTTTTGCGCAACACTGTATTTAATCTTCTATCTTTGGGTCTGCCAGTGGACTCCAAGAGATGAAAGGTATGTGAACACAGGAGGAAAAAAGTGACCTCAGCTGCTCCTAAACAGGCATCAAGTATTCTGACATCTGTAGAATTGAGTCTGATCACACCAGACCACAAGCAAAAGATAAGGAATGAGTCTGAAGACAACTTACCTTGTCAGGACATCCTTATCATCTGGATCCCTTTCTAAAAATTCTACAAGCTCCAACAAACTCTGCGAATACCTGGGGGACAAAGAAAGTAAAAACAGAGGGACACTTAATTCTGACTTCCATTTGAATGACAAAGAAGTTTCAGTGAAAAAGAAAATCTCATAGTTACAAACACGTGTGCATTGAAACAAATTGTTTCAACAACCGTGTAATTAGGTATAGAACATTTCCACAAGTCTCCTCTCATTAGATAAGTGAGGCTTGTTTTATTGCAGACTTCATCTGCAGGCCGCTGAATGAAGAAAAGTGTTTAGCTCATTCAGTCACCCTCTCTCGGGCGCTGTCTCACAGCAGAAAAACTGGGTGAGAGGTGAACAGTAGTGCAGCCATAAGTTCTGCGTTGCTTGGTATGCCCCTCAACTGACCTTCAGCTCTTACTTTCTAGATTATGCCCCTCCTTGCAAACAGATGTACTTCTTTAAATAGACCATTTTGCAGCTTGTATTTGCGTAAGCTTGCCAGGAAATATTGAGGCGTCGCCTCTCTCCTCTGGTCAACAACACTGATGATTAAAGAGTAATAGATGAACTCCTTTGCTTGCAATTCAAAGAGTGGGGAAGAGAAAGTCACAGTCAAGGAGGTGCATGGCCAAATACAGACACTACTGCAGTGTGGCTCTTATGTAAAGAGTGGGGGTGGAGGAAATGACCTTGCTGTTAATATATCTTATTATGACACCTTAGATAATCAATATGATAGGGTTAAGTTTGTGGTAAAACACTATGGTTTAACACAGTTCTGATGAGAATCGACAGCTGTGTTGGAAAAATAAATACTAAGAGGGAAAATTTTCCCGAGATATGACTGGGAGCTCGTCTACAGCTAGCATGTTATCTTTAGCACTTATTCTAGGATGTACACAGGAAAAACTGGACGGGAGATTGTGCTTTAATCCAACATTCAGTCATTATCATTTCTCCTACACTTATGCACCTGAACTTGGCTGCACTCTGACTGTTTACCGACTGACTTTCCCTCATTTAAACATGGCTGTGTGGGGACAAATTCACACATGCTGGTATGACTGTCTGTCAGAGAGAGTTATGACCATAAACAAAGAAAGTCTGCACTGTTGTAAAGTAGCTTGCATTCTTCAGAATTCACTATCTGTGCTGCATCTTTATGGGACAACACTAAACTGATACTCAAGATCTGTTACATAAGAACAAAACATGAACATCACAAAAGGGGCCGTGAGGTCAGCCAGTGCATGGGCCTATCTTATGCAAACAAAGACCATAAAGCATGATCCCAGATCAATGGCCAGCAAGTGCACAGAGACCAGCTGGGTGAGACAGGAGGGGAGTGACCAAACCTCACAAGACCCCTGTCAACATTAGCAGTAATGTTTTTGTCAGACCGCAGCAGTGAACCTGTGACTGTCTGAATTAACCGAAACTAAAAGGAGACAAACTGCAAGGATGGATCTTTTTTATATTTGGGTCAAAATATCAAAAGGCTGAAATACAAGGGAAGCCTGTTTTGAGAGATGCTGTGTGACCTTCATGACCCTGACACGACTGCTTCATCACTGCTCCCCGCTGAAATGAGAACCAGTACCTGAAAATCCTACATAACCTGGGGAACCTGGAAATAAACAATGTTACACACACTGTGGGACTCAGTTTTGAGGAACCTTGATATTTCTATCCTCACTCATGCTTTAACAACCCTACAGCCTATTTTGAAGGACTTTTTCTGCGACCGTTTATCAAAAAATTATAAGCAATTTAGTTTTGAGATCCTACCAGCTGGTGAGGAGCTTTAGTGATGGAGTGCCGAGGAGCTTGTCAGGGAGAAAATCAATTTCCTTCATGATGTTGGCTAGTCTGACAGGAAGCTCCTGCCGCAGGAACACAAAGGAGGTCTTCTCACATGCATTGGCCGAGCCTGCAGTCACATGAGGGACAGACAGAGAGAGAGAGAGAGAAAAGACTTAGCATGCATCTAACTTTGACCCCATTCTGTCAGCTTGTGGACACAGTCTATCCTTAAACCCTACTCAAAGTATCTGCTTTTTTGTCTTTTCCTATTTTTGCTGAGGTAGCAGAAACATGGGGGGGTTGTCTAAGTCAATGTTCAGATAAGCTACATCAGCTTTTTCTGTTTCCTTTGTTGGTTTTTGCAGGATTCAGCTGCAACTACACCAATAGGTCAGTCATCAAAAACAGAAGTTCAACGTGGTAATTCTATAACTATGTGCAATATAGCACATAATAAATGATCTTTGGAGATAAGGAGCTGCAGTAACATCAGTTTGCATGTGTGTTATCACTGCAGTCGTCAGTCAGTGACTTGTTTTTGTAAAGTCAGCTGTCACCGCACACACAATAACGCGAGTTGCACCACTGCGCATGCAAGTGTGGGAAAGAATAGACTCAGAAACGTGAAAGGACAAATACAACGCCGCTCTAAAATCACTCACCGAAGTCAATGAACTGCTTCATGGACAAGGGCGAGGGAGAAAACTTCGAAAACCTCTCCACTTGTTTTGGTATTCCAGCGACGGAGCCATTTTTCAGCAAAAACTGAGCGAACTTCATCTTGCGCCTCCTTCACGGACCCCAACTGTCAGTGAATCGGGGACAAACGCTGTCCTTTCTCTCTTTCAGCACGCTCCAGTTTGACGAGTTTAGCTAACACGGCTAAAGCTCGGCGTCCTACAAAAGCCTGTCGGTTAAAATAACATCTTCATGGATGCCGGTTACGTGTTTCTCATCATTGTTTTTCTCAGACAGCCTCCTTCCATTGTGGAAAGTTGCTCAATGCCCTTCAAACGGCGAGCGCTGTGCTCTGTTGTTGGGCGGAGAGGGGCGGGGCTAATGTTAAAACGAGCCAATGAGAGACAAGTATGCTAGCAGGAGCATGTCGTTGAGGAATTAGCCTGTGTAACCCACTGGTGGAATGTAACTAAGTACTTTTACTTAAGTAAAGAACTTAAATAATAATGATAATAAGATAAAACACACACACATGTTTTACACTCACGTGCTGAACGTTGTACTTGACAAAAAATATCGGACACCTGTATTTTTTAGAAATTGAACCTACACGAAGAGTTTATTAAAAAAAATGGTGCTTAAATACAGTTTAAGCTCCCCACCAGTTTTTACAAGTAGAACTAAGTCAATGAATTAGCTGGCAGATCATTTTTCGGCAACTACTTTTATGATCGTTCTGTAAATATTAATTGCAAAACATTTCAGGTCCTGTTGCTTTTTTTAAAAAAAAAATCATAATTATTAAAGTTTATTCTGACTAGGTTGGGACTATTGTTGTTACTTTGGTCTCTGGGTGATTGTGGCAGCACTTCTCATCATTTTCAGGACTGTTGCAAAATTAAGTGTTTTGGTTGTTAACTTTAAGTTTAAACGTTCAAATCCACTAGACCTTAACTGTAAATTGGCTTTTTTGTGTCTAAAGAACAAACTCCAAAGACCAGGCTACGGTGGAGGAGCATCTGAGAAGTAACGTTTACAACATTTAAGTATTCACTAGTTCTGGTTACTTCGACGCACTTCTCCAAAGTGCCACAAGATGGCAACGTTGCAAAAGCCATGAGACGATGACGGTGTCTGTCAGAGGAGGTGGGATTTCCTCTCCTCCTTCTCAGCATCATCCTACTCCTCCCAGGGATGTGTCGGCGTGCTGTGCACCTGTTTTATGTGTTATTTGGGTCATCGACCGCTGAAATGCCCTGTATCAACCAGTGTCATCAATAGCCACACGAAACGGTTCAAACAACCTCTTCGGTGGTTCACGAGCGGCCTCGATTAATTTTTTTTTTCTTTCGGGGTGCAGCAGTGAGACAGCATCTTTGCCGGGTGACACATCATTATCAGCACGAGTGGACAAGGTACGAGTGAAACAATACCAGTATATTATATGGGTTTTTTGAGACAAAATATTCACCTTTTTTTGTCGTTCTTTTGTAACAAATCTCACCAAAGTGTTTATGGAAAGGGCCTTGAATCCTTTGGCGTAAGTATAAAGTAATTGTGATTAGCTAGCTGCTAATGTATTCATACCATGCTAACGTCATTTAGTTAAACAAACATGGCATGTTAAAGGGTTTGTTTTCCTCGCAAGAGTATATTTGATTATGTGACTTGTGTTTTCTGTAAGGGTGTATATAGTATGTATGTGTAAGTTACCTTTTAACATCAAACAGTGTACACATTATTATTTCACCATGTACATCTCAAACCTCCTGTATAAAGTCTCTTTTATACATTTGCTGTGTCTGAGGACTGTGGCAAAGGCCTGATATAAGCAAGTCACTGGCCAGTGTGCAGACTGCTATTAATAGATACACATCTTTCTGCAATGTCAGTGAACCTGATCTTAACATAACACTTCATTCAGCTTTTTTATGTTATTTATTGGATAATCAAACTAGTTTTTGCTGTATGTTCGCTGAGCCCAAAACCTGCCTGTAGAATTTTCAACCTCCCCTATTAAATACTAAGGAAACTGCATTTTACATTACACTCATATTTGCTAAGTTTTTAACAGCCCTGTTGATCTTACTGAGAAATTGAACAGAAGAGGTGACTGCTCAAATACATCAGTCTAACTCTCATGAATGGTCACAAGTGTCACGCCAATATGAAAATCCCTCTCAGCTCATCAAGGCCAAGTAGTGACAGCTGTTTTGCCACTACTAAGTCCTTGTCACTGCCACACCCAGTGGGTTTTCTGAAGCATCACTGTAGGCTCACTGGACAAACTATACTTCTGCAGTCTGTATCATGTAACAATGAAACCAGATATTATTGTGACAGTGCCATACATAGCCCATTCCTGTGTGACCCTCTTCTTCCTTGAAGCCCCGTAGGACAGCATGTCGGACAAAAGCGACCTTAAAGCAGAGCTGGAGCGCAAGAAGCAGCGCCTAGCCCAGATCAGGGAAGAAAAAAAGAGAAAGGAGGAGGAGAGGAAGAAGAAAGAGGTAAGGAAAAAAGTGAGTAAATGCACACGACTAGCACTCATTCTGTAATGCACTTTGGTGTGTATTGTTTGTGTGTTCAATTGCTTTTTATCAGGCCGTGACACATAAAAGGCTGAGGTTGTGTGTGTCCATACGTGCAAACAAACATCTGTGTGTGTGCAGAAGGTTGGTGTTGGAATTTCTGATTAAAATGTGCATGTACACACATGTTTTAATTTGTTCTTTAACTCATGATGGGCTAGCTGACATTTCTTTTTGTGTCCCGAGCAGTCAGAGAGCCAGCAGAAGAGAGAGATGACCCCAGAGGATTCAGACTTAGACCGTAAGCGCAGGGAGACTGAAGCCCTGCTGCAGAGTATCGGCATCTCACCTGAGCCTCCTCTAGGTACATTACACTCTTATACCCTAAAACTAGTAGCTCTAAAAACTTTTTCTGTCATGTCTCCCTGTAGTAGCTGAAAAACTTCATGTCACTTATCCCTCAATTTATCAGTCATCAAATATGATAGGGGACACAAGTGATAAAAAAAAGGGTCGAGATATAATTTTAGTGATATAAAGGTCAACTTGATGGCATCAAATTTATTTATTCGCTGCATATAAGTCATATTCATTCAATGTTGCTCAATGTGCCCTCAGAGCAAAGAGCCACACTGAGCAAAATGATCCGTTTAATTCTGCCTAACTGATAATGAACCGAAAACACAGCTAAAATAATTTATTTTCTTTGTTGTTATGACTCTGCATTATATCAGATTTCTGTTTGTGTTTGTGTTGCTGTTTTTAAGAATAGTAACTTTGTTTTACAAATTATTAGGCTTCATTTGACGATGGCTTTGTCTGTATTCTGCATACAATCTATGATATTTCATGGATGATGTAGTTTGACTTTTCTCAGTGATTATCATTGTGACTTTTGTGAGTAACTTTAATAACAACTCTCTTTTTCTCATCTTTGTCCCATCCTTCCACTCTGAACTATTATTGAAATAAATGTTGAGAAAAAAAGCTAATTATTCGTAATCAGCCCACATGAACCGATTGCTGTTTAAAAATGTCTTCTAATTATTCATGCGCACATCTAATTGATTACCATGGACAAATGGATGTCTCTCACTTCCAGCAACCTTTTGGAAGCACTGTTCTCTAGTGGTCTGAGGTTGTAACAACACCCTCAACACCTTGAAAATGGGTCACTGCTTTGCCTGTTATTCTTTTAAGTTATTTATAATGTATCCTCAAAAGAAGCTGAGACACTTAAATAATAAACTCAAAATCAGCAATTATATGTTGCTCTGCTTGTCTTCCTTTTTCTTTTTCTTTTACTTCATGTCCATCACTTGTTTTACTACTTGCTTTTCATCACACTTTTTTGAGTAGTCCATTCTTTGCAGCCTTTAATGTTAGATTCATGTTATTTTCGTTATTTAGTGCCGACCCCTGTGTCACCCTCTAAATCAGTGAGCACACCCAGTGAGACGGGGAGCCAGGACTCAGCTGATGGAGGAACGGCTAGCAGGTAGGCCAGAGTCCCACGTTTCATACCACAATTCAATGTCAGGAGGTAAATGAATCTAAATCACTTCTGTATTTTATTTTTTCTTGGCCTTGGGTAAAATTTTAAAGCTCAATTAAAATTGAAACAAAAAGTTTTTATGTTCTTAAGTAAAACTAAAAAAAATACTAGATTCTCATGTTAAAGAAAAAATATCTTTATTTGCACTTGTACCAGGTTAATAGTAAAGTGTGTCTGATGCCTGAGTCTTTAACTTGACAGAATCATGTGGCCTAAAAGTGATGTGAATAATGTGAAGTTGCTTTGGGCTGTGGATATTTCTGGATACCTTTGACATATATTCTGTCTCTTTTCATGTTAATGGCACAACAGGTTTAGGTAAGGAAGAGTGTCAATAATGGTGAAGTTGTGGTGCTTTGTTAGGTTCTGAATGTGGTATCTTGTCTCTTTTCATAACATTCAGTGTTTTGATGACCACTGTACAGCTTCTCATAATTAGCTCTGAGAAGTAGAGTCTGTTAGCTGTTAGTTTGAAAATAATGAGAGATGCAAATGACCAGGTGTGAACTCTTTATTTAGTAAACCTTCAGAAAGCAACCATAGTGGGCCAGTTAATGAAAGAATATGTTATTATAATATTATATTATTATTATATAATATTATGTTTTGAATATAAAGCCCCAACGGGCATTAAACCTCACTTTTGCTGTAAAGGCAAGTGGCATATTTGAGTGAAGGTGACACAGTGTAAGCCTTTCCCCTTTTTTGCTGTTCTTGGAGGGTTGTATTCACCATATTTAGCAGTTCATGTGTTATACATGCTCCCGCTACTGCAGCATTTGTTTGTATGCTTATAGATCCATTACACACCACGCCAGTGGAGCAACTGTTTACCTTTAAGTTCATCACACGGCTGCTTAGGTGTGTTAAACCTGCAGTTGAGAGGAGAGTGGTCATCAAGCGCTTTCCATTTGCTTTTTGTGGAAGCTGACTGTAGAGGTCAGTGTGTGAGTGATGCCTTCAGGGGGCATTAGTGTCGTGTTGTTCTGGTATGGCCAGGGGTGGAATTGGGGATAAAGAATGTGTGGAAACTTCAAGTTCCCACAATCAATAAAATATTTATAAGACTGCTTATTTCTTTTTTTAGCTTTTACAAATTGGATTTTACAAATTGGTGAGTTAGTGCCTGCGATGAAAGATTTTTTTCTTTTTTCCCCCCAAATCCACCCTGGATGATGGCATGCCATTTTGAGCTTCTCCATTTGTGGCTGTGTATGTGTGTGTCCCTTCTTAGGTCAGGGTTCTCTAAAAACCAGTCCCAAGCACAGAGCTCAAGGTAAGCATTTTCACGTCAAACCCAGGATCCCCCCCACTCCTCTCTTCTCTTTTCTTGAGTTTACCCTCATGTGAGCACAGAGAGGCACCCACACTGTTGTCAGTGGTCTTATCAATGTGTTTCCTATCATGATTTACTAGATCAGATCAGCGCAGTGCCCCTCTGTCCCTGCTCTCCTTTACTGACTTCCTGTCTGAAGCCCTCCTGTCCCCCTTAATACTAGCTCAAAAGATTTCGGCTCGCATGAGTTGAGCCACAGAAGTCTTTTTAGCCCTTCAGAGAGTTGACAATCTGCTGCTTAAAGTGTCATGGCTGTTACTGTAAAACAGCCGGTCTGTCAGGCTAAAGAAATGCCTTGCCACTCTCACCTGGCACTGTGTGGCACAAGCTGAAGGTCTAATGGGCGTGTTCACTGACCCTAAAAGGTATCATCAAAAAGTGTGGCCATGTTGGGAGTGTTATGCTTTCACAGCCGGTATATATCAGCCAAGTTGCCATGAAACTCTCCAGGTTTTACCTGTTTTTTTTTCTTTCTTTTTTTATTCCCCTGCAAGCAAACGATTCCTACTTCCACAATATAAAGCAAGCAAGTTCCTCATGGTTTGTCAAACTCCCTGGCCATGCATGGCAGGTACCTAGTCATGTATGTCAAGCAAGTTAAATCTTTATCATTGTATTTTGATTTAATTTTCATGCGCTCGGTGTTATCACTTGTATTTTTACACAGATGTTGTGCTGTGGGTTTAAGATTGACATCATATTGCTGAATGCATTAGTGCATCAAATCACAGAATGTCATATAAGAGTAAATAAAAGGAAAAATCTGTTGTTTATATCTGACATGTTTTTAGAATTTGATGCATTAGCAGCTAAAAAAATCTAAAGATTTCTGCAGATATTTACTGAATTTAAAAGCGATCTGGTCAAATTTTATGTCCTACTCAATACAATTAAATCTCTATTTTTTTGTCCATAAGTATATTGGCATTTTCAACTCACACATTCCTGGTAGAAGAGCAATAAATATTATCTTAGAAGAGATGAGCATAAATATTTAAATGAATATCAGATTATAGACAGTACATTGAAGTGTAATAAAATATAATGTCTCTCTAATGTATGGCCCTTCCACACTATAGCCACTTATCTAAACATTTCTCCATTAACTGTGCCTGCATGAAATTCGATGAGAATTCCAGTGTTAAGCCGTTCTCTAGATAAGTGGTCTGTGGCTGAGTGTGTATGCGTGCAAACATGTGGGCCAGTGTTTGTGCATTTATTATAATGTGTCTGTAAACATGCATATCCTCTTTTGCCCTTCGTGTTGGTGACATCAGGACGCTGCAATGGGACACAGACCCCTCTGTGCTGCAGCTGCAGGCTGATTCTGAGCTCGGGTACATTTTCCTTTTCCTCTTACGACCCAATCTTATCTTAGCATTGAGTTCAACTGACACGAGGCTTTGCATGTCTAAAGCTAAACAAACGCAAATATATTGAACTGTATGCAGTGCAATGTGATTTTGAAACATAACTATTTACTTTTATGAACATCTTTGTTGCTCAGGCGCAGGATGCAAAGGCTTGGGGCCTCTAAGATCACACAGGTAGATTTCCTTCCCAAAGAGGTGGTCTCTTACAGCAAGGAGACACAGACGCCACTCACCGCCCACCTGTCTGAAGGTGAGTATTTGTGTGAGTGTCCCTGATTAGCTCTTTGTGACATTTCATATCATACAGTCTAAGATTCAAGCTGTTTTCGAGGTCCTCAGGGCACCAGAGGTCACAAGAAGCAACAAAAGGTTTCACATTGCAATGATTTCAGTCGCTGTGTGGTAGAATTTGATACTCCTTTGGTTAGCCAGCTCTCGAGCCTGTAAACCTGGAGCGATTTAAAAGCTGACAGTTTTGTGTTCCTGAATAGAAAGAGCTGTCATTTACTCCATCGTGGAAGAAGATGTGTGTTTTTGTGCATGTGCATATACAAGTGTGTTTGCATATGAGGTTACATGTGCATAATTGTCTTTGCAAGGTGACATGCAGATATGCACGGAGCTGCAGTTGCTAAACACATCCATATGGGGGAAACTGAACTGCAATCCTGGCAAAATGTTGACGGTTGTAATCTCAAGGCGAACACATTTTAGTGTTTTTCTTTTGGAAGATAAAGACAACAGAGATTTTGGAACAGTTGTATTTGTTCCACTTCGTGCCTTTGTTTTCATTGCAAAGAGGTGTCATTTTTGTGTGTAGGAATGCACAGAGGAAGAGAACTTTACCTTCACACTTTCCATCCAAACTAACTGTCAGACGTGTGTATTTAAGCACAAAAACACATACAAGCACACGTATACAAGCTCTCTGTCATCTTCTTTATCTTCCTTCTTTTACTTGCCAAGACAGCTGGCAGCCATGTGACTGTGAAGGGGTTGTACTTCCTGCTTCCTGTCATTATAATAGATTGTGTGGTGTGGATTCCACTGCCCCTCTCCACCAGAAACCACCAGGCACATACACACGTCTGTCCTGATCAGCATTGAAAAGGCCCGCCTCAGCTCCCCCCATTTCCTTGACAAACCCAGGAATAGATCATTTATGCAACAAGTGCAGAGGCACTGACTCACAGATGTGCTCTGGGACACATACATGGACACACACACACACACAGACCTACAGACACTAGAATCAGAATCAGCTTTTTGACAAGGTCTGCAAGTACAAACAAGGATTACTGTTGTCAAAGGTTGTTAGTGTACCTACATGAAGCACCCAAGCAACACATACACACATATAAACACACATAAACGCACACAAACAAACAAAAAATACAACTGTTATACAGGGTAATTACATCAAGAGATAAAGACCAACAATTAACCATCAAACAAATAAACATACAGTAGTTACTGTGTGCAGGTCAAGTAGTCTGTGTATACATACACACACACACACACACACCATGGCTGATTCTAGCCTGTAGCAATGCTATATGTCAGTCCATTTAAGTTTGTTTGTTTTCAGCTTCCAACTGCATTTTCTGGAGGTCCCTGTGGAGGTTTGTGTGCATGTGTGTGTGTGTTTTAACATCTGGAAGCCAGAGCAGAGCTATGGTGGTCTACAGGGAGGTGACCCTGGCCTTAGGAGACCCTTTTCTAGCAGACTACCACAAAGCTTGTGTGTCTGGAGAGAAAGAGAAGGAAGGAGGCTGATGGTAGCACCTGCCTGCACTTCTGGCTGAATGTTATTTCAGGCCAGTTCCTTTTGTTGATTACTGAATCTAAGATGCACAAAACACACATCTCATTTTCAGTCGCAGCTACAGGTTGTGCACATAATTACTTAGAACCCTGCCAGCCAACCCAAGCTGGTTACTGTTTCCTATTTAATGTCTGACTTTTTCTCGTCAAATATGAAGTGATTTATAGCTGCGTAAAGCTGCTGTAGGTACTGATCACACTGAATTCAAATCCTTTGTGGGTTTCTTACGGGATGCGGTAAGATTCACATGAAGTAAAATGTAATTTAACCCAACTATAAGGTCGGGCACCTAGGTCTCTCTTAGGATTAAATGTAACATTTTAAAAGCAACCGTGTGCTCAGTATGTCCGTGTGATTGCGTGTGTTTGTGTTTAAGGGGTACATCTCATCATCTGGTTGTAGCTCAACCTGGAGCTTCTGGTGGTTTTCACATGCAGATAATTAGTGCTTTCAAAAGGCACAACTCTAATGGCTGTACGTGAGGACTGACTTGACATTTCTGGGCTTTTCCAGCGGTAACAGGCTGGTCTAGTTAAGGATTTTGTCTGCATCTTTTTATTTCCTATACATCTCATTCTTTTATCTTTCTCGTCCTTTTTGTTTCTGCAATTGTTTTCTCCCTTCCTGCTTTCCCTCTCACCCATCAGGGCCTAACATGAACCTAAATGTTACCTGTGTTATTTTAATGTGAACTGTCTGTACATAGAGAGAAGAAAGAGTGGGATTTTAGGGGAAAAACCCAGCTGGCTTTGGTGAATTACACAGAAGAATAAATTTGTTGTCTTAATGATGGTGGTGTGTCTCAAGACTGTATAAAGCGCTAGTTGTTTGGATTGCTGTGTGTGTTTTTAAACTTCTGTGTGTGTGTTAATAGTGTTAGCTCATTGTGTTTAAGGATAACTACAACAGTGTCTCAGTATCCGTCAGAGATTTTTTTTTTTTAAAGATCACATGTGGCTTATTGATGCTTTTTATATTCCAGACAAAATCTTTATCACAGGATTCATTGTCATTTCAATCAAATGTTATCAAGGCATAAATTCACTCAATGACTTTTAATGTAAGAACGGGTTTCATATTAAAACTGTAATATTGACGTCAAGTGTGTGTGAACGGAAGGCCAAGTGAAGTCTCATTGTAATTGCTTTAAATCAAGATGGATGACTCAGGGATTCTCTCATGGCTGCTTCTCCTAATGAACTTCTGACCTCCCATGTTCTCACATCTGCCCTTATGCCCCCAGTTGCTGGCTGTGTGTGCATGACGCGAGTATGCTTTATGGGAGTGCTTGTCTTGGAGACAGAATACAGCTTTATCAAATTTGCTCCGACTTTGTGTGTATTCATCTACACAAGAGTTTGTGTTTTGGAGCTCCCATGGACTTTGTGTGTGTGTGTGACTCTCATTTAAAACAGTTAATGATATGGCTTTTCATTTCCGTGACCAATTGCCTTCCAATAATTGCGATGTGTAGCTGGTCTATGTTTGCTCCTTTTCCCATTGGCTGCTCACTGATGTGTCTGTCCTGAGCGTCCATTGTGTCAGACAATCGGATTAGCCCCAGTCACAGTTGGCTCCAGCTATTTACTGCCTTACTAATAGGTATGAATGGCCACGCTTGTCGTGAGGGACGAACGCTTTGTCTAATGACATAGCAGGGAAATAAAGTCACGTCTAATGTAGTGTGTGATAGTAACCTAACCTACAGAGGTCAAACAAAGTGTATGTTGGGTAGTTGGTGTTTCATGCCTCTGTCTTGCGCTTAGCCACAGTGACATATTCTTGGATAAGAAAAGTGATTTTGTTGAATTTCCTAAACATTTCTTAATGTAAGCAGTTATAAACAGAACAAACTAACAGATTGCTGTTATACAACAAAAAAATGGTAATTTTTGAGTAGTTCAATGTCATCGCTGTAGTTTAAACAACAGCATCCAAACATCTAAAATTTTAAGTTGGGTTGGATCCATCTTTGGTCTTGACTGAACTTTACTGAGGACTGACAGTTTTAAATGTGCTACAACACATAATTTTTCAGGGATAAATAAAATTGTACTATTTTTCTCCTTATGGTTAAACAAAAAAAAGGCAATTGTTACTGTTGAACCTCGTCCTCAGTGCCGGCCTTTTAATCATAGCAGTTCTACCTCTATTTTTCCTCACATCTGACAATATTTTTTTAGCCAAGATTTAAACTCTCTACACTTGGAGGAGGAGAAGGCAGGTCAAGATTTCACATAGTTTCAATAAAATGTGGAAAACTTTTCTGTCTCTTTCTTTGTTTTTCCCTGCATCCCTCCTCTGGACTGGCCATGAACGAAGTGAATGTCAGTTCCCTAACAGACCTACTCTTTTACTTCACTGATCCTAATCTGAAGATAACTATCACTGTATGTGCTTATGTGTAGTGTGTGTGTGTGTGTTTGTGCGTATGCTTACTAAAGATGCTGGCAAAAGCAGGAAAGGCCGAGGGGATTTAGGGCATTGTGTGCATGTGCACGTATTCATGTGCACAGGTTGGCGTGGGTGTAGCGTGAGCCTGACACAGTTTGTAGTAAACTAGTTTTGCTTAGTGGAGCATTAAAAGACCCATAATAGGCCTAAGAGGAAAGGTTGCTAGGGGAAGGAAAGGATACAGGACAGAATGATAAAGGTAAAGAGGACTTTGCTGACATAAGAGAATAAACAGAAGACTGGAGGAGAAAGAACAAGAAGGAGCAGTGGAGGACACTGAGGGATGTTGCAGCAGTTATGATATTACAGCAGTAATTGTTTGCAGTGAACCTTCAGACATACAACTCTGTGTGTGTTTGTGTGTAATCTGATGTTGCAACTTTGGAAAACCCCCTTTTTTTGGGTTAAATGTTCAGGGGGTTGTGTGTGTGGGTAAATGCTTGTGCATCTATGCAAAACTTTAGCATGGACACCCCCACCCCTGCCCCTCCACTGCCCCTCCACTTTCACATATTTTCTGGCTCATTTCTTTTCAAGTCTGTACAGCTTCAGTATGTAGCTGGTCAGTAATTCACTCCTTAAGTATATTAACTGCAATAAAAGGCTTTCTTTTGACATGTGGTTGACTGGTAAAAGCCTCACATTAGAAGAATAACTCTTTTCCAAGCACTAATCTGAAAAGATATGCTCATTTTTTTTGTTTATGTTCTCACATACATATTAAGAAATATACAATAACACGACGCAGAAGCACACATGTGCACACGGATAAAGCGACCACACACACACACGCTGCTGATCCTGACTATTGACAACATATTGGTGATTCAAATCATAATTTTAAATTGGCACCAGAAGTTTTGGACTCTGTGTCAGAAACTCATTACCACATGAATTTAATGGTTCCAGCACGAGGTTATTGAAGTTTTTGTGTTACACATGTACTGAATTTGTCTGATGTGTTCCATAACAGAGAAACACGGTTCACTGGCTTGAAAATATGTTTGTTTTTCAGTCGGATTTTGCATGGATATATATTGACACTGGAGACTGTCCTTTTTAACCCTGTGATATTGATTTCAACCATATTGCCAGTCCTAGTTACACTCAGCAGACCCTATAATTTTTTTTTATTATATTCTTTGATATGTTGCAATAAATTTTGTTTTAAAAGGTTCCAGTCATTAAATTGGAATTTGCATTGGTGCATTTGTAGCCATGTTAGCAATCTTACAAAAATCTGTTGTAAATAAAATGTAATAAAAACACTAAAGCGAGGAAGCCAAACATTGAAGCCTGGATTATGTTATTTCTGATATGTGCCTTGTCCACAGTAAAATTAGACATGGATGTTGGACCTCAATCATTTTTGTTACTCACTGAAATATCTCTGTAGCACTGAATATTGAAAATTTTGGAAGCTGTCACTGAAAGACGGGTTAGATTTGTAGTCGAATTTATTGTATGTTTTATTGTTGGCTGTTAAATTTGCATGCTGGAAGTGTGGGGGTGCTCAAGTCAATAATGCAGTAAGCATAGTTAATGTGTATAAAATATGGAGTTATGGTTATGGTTAGTTACACTATTTTCTCCTGGCAGCTGTCACATGATCATGTAAATTAATGGTCAATTGTAGCTGTTATGTCCAGTTTGGCCTGCGGATCATCTTTAGAAAAGAGAGTCTTCCTGAGTCGGGACAACACACAAATCATGAGGTTGAGGTTCTCTAAGTTCTATTAGCCAGTTTTCTGTGTCTCTTTGGCGTTTTGCAGCAATCCAGTGAAGCACCGATGCATTCAAATAAAAACAGTGAAATGCACCAAACTTCCATATGAAGCTGACATGACTGAGGGATTTGTGGGCACTCCACAAGGTCCTGGAGGGAGGAATGTGGTTGCATGAGTGTGTGTTTTGCATGGTTAGGCACTTATATGTTTCTGCGTATGTGCGTATATATGTGAATGCAGCCACATATGGAAGTGCTTGTCTCATACATTGTTGTTGTTCCAGCCAGGCGGCTGCAACAGACTGAAAAGACCAGAGGGTGTGTGCGTGTGTGCATGTGTGTGCATATGTGTGTGTGTGTGTG
>JAQNCA010000009.1:461103-483491 GCA_029783725.1 Acanthurus tractus
TGTGTGTGTGTAAGCGTAAGCGTAAGCGTGTTTGTAAGTGTGTGTGTGTGTATGGGTGTGTGTATGCGTGCACATATGCGTGTGCGTGTGTGTGTGTGTGTTTTCTAAAGACAAAATTCGAGCAGGAATAACCACAGTGAGTGTACCCAGAGGACTCTGAACAAAATGTACCGAGTTGTTTTGATTTGAATTTGTTCCACAGAAAGTACATCTTAAAATTGTCCTTTTTTTGTTTGGGAACTTCTGCTCATTCGGAAGAATGCTTGCCTAGAGATAGTAGCCTCTAAATATACTGTTTAAGGCACGCTTGCATGTGCTATCCGTGCATGTTCACACACAAACTCAAACCCCAGAGCAGACTTGGGTTTTGCCTTCATGATCTCCCCTCTTTTTTTCCTCGCAGACGCACATAATCGGCCAACGCTTCTCACTTTCTCTCTTCATAAAACAACTCTGAGTTTGGCTTTCATCATCATCGCCTTCAAAAGGGTGCAGCCCTCACTCCTGTTTCACTCCCAAAATTGATGCAGGGTCCCAAGCGGTTTCTGTCGAAAAACGGCCATGGCAGCCTAAACTTGGGAAAAAAAGCTTGGTATTAGAGAAAATAATGTCTTTCACGGTGTGTAAGGTATTCCAACTGAGTCACAGATGATTGCAATTTTCCCCTATGACCACCGTATAATAAGGTACATGAACCCCTTCTTCATCTCTCCCTCCGGCATTCCCTCTCTCTTCGTCAAAACGGCCATCATCCAAAATAATATTTGCCATCTGATGAGTGCTTGAGATGAGTAGGAATACAGTTTCATGTGTCCCTTTTTTTTCTCTTTTCAACTCCCTCTCTTTTTTTACTCCTTCTGCTCGCGTTTTTGTTGAACTTGACTTCTTGACATGTGTGCCCCACCCTTCCCCCTCCTTGTTGCAGTTTCTTTATACGTGTGTAAAACAACAGTGGGTCTTGAATGTTTGCCTGGGTGGTCTCCCTTGTACTCCGAGAACCCTTCGCCTCTCCAGGGGTTTTCATTCGAGAGGTTAGCGGTTCACTGCCACAGCTAGCCTGCAGCTCATAGCCCTGATTCACTTTAGTTGTTTCACTTAGCTGTTTGTTAACCCTTTCTTTGTCAGGATTTTGCCTTCTCATTGTTTTGTGCTCCCAGTTTTAAAATTAAAACTCTAATAGGCCAAGATTTTTCAACACAGGCAGTCAATTATACACATAAATCCTTAACATTATTAGTTGAATATACTTGTTTTCACCTATTCTGGTAATCAAATTTAACATGCTCATAATTTTTCCTCCTTTTTGTTAGTGCAAACAATACAAACCTTAAAATTTACGCATCATGATCCTAGTTTATGGCTTGTCAGCTGATGGAACCGAAATTTGATAACCATGTTAGTTGTCTGTTTTGCTGCAGTTATGTGCTATTCTGCAACTGTCCAGCAGGGGGCACTCTTGGCACATATACTTGAGGGCTATCTCAATCTCCCACAAGTTATAAGTAAAGGAGATTTTTTTAAAATGAGTACGAAATTAAGTGAAGTGATCAGAATTTTGAAATAACAGTTTTACAATTAATGTAAAACATTTTGGCCTTTAAAGTTTGAACTTTAGTGACAAAATCTCCCTAGACTAAAGGCAGTGCTTTTTTGAGTATGTTTTGTGTGTATTTACGTGACTGCTTTTCAGTTGTTGGTGATACTTTAGTCTGTTTTAGCAAATCCAAAAGAATGTAACCCAAACATCAATCTTCAGCAGGCCTTGAAAAACTTTTCGTCCCATCTGCGGTTTGTCCTTCATTAAAACAAAATGAAACACCATCAACATCCAAGTGGCAAACATGGACCTGCTATCTCAATCTGAGCCACACACACTCACAAACACACACACAAACACAGATGCATACTGCCCTATTTCTGACTGACACAGATCCCAACTCAGATGACGCTTTTGAGAAGTGAGTCGATGCGGCAGCGGAGATTTTATGTAAGGCTTTTTCTTTCTGTTGGTCTCTCTCTCTCTGTGACTGGGTTTTTGACAGTTTGGAAAGTTTGAAGTCATGGGTTTTAATCAGGGCCTTGTGGCCAGGCTCAGAGCATGGCGTGGCATGGCATGATGGCTCAGTTTAAAGATGTGGGTCTGGGTCGGGGCCAAGCCTGGGTGGCACTGCGAGAAAAAGGAGTGGGGGTTGAGAGAGAGAGAAGAGAGCGAGTGAGGCAGGGGACTGAGAGGGAGAGAGTTGGGGAGAGAAGCTCCTCAGATTGCACCCGCAGCAGAGTTGGCCGCAGACCCCCAAAGGCCTGAACGGGCTGCATTAATGAAAGCTGATTATGTTTGGGCATGCATGTATGCATACGGTGCAGACCTGGGTGAATGTAGACTCAAACACTCACACACACACACACACACACACAAGCACAATGTTTGATCAGTGTGAAGTGTGGTGAAGTGATGAATTAATCTAAATCATCCTGCGGGTTTTAGCCTCACCAGTGTTACATCAGGTCCTGCTGCTAATGTGTGTGTATGCAGTGAATACTTTCACCCCCACTGTGGTAATCATGACTTGATGAACCATGATGAATTTTAAATAATATTTTCTATTAAAACTGGGAGAAAAAACACAACTCAGAATAAAATTAACAATCTTAAGTGAAAGGATTTAGAAGAGTATCAGTACCCAACATTTTATGAATTTTCGCTTTGTCTTCTAGCTAAACAAAATCTAACAACAAAAAGTGTTTAACAAGCAGTAACTCAACATTGAACTGACTTTGAAGCAAAACAGTTTGCTCGCAAGAAGTTGCAACTGTGGACTCAGACACTGAGTTCATGCTGTACTGGTTCCCTGCGGTCTGTCCTGTCCTGTCTAGCCCATCTACAGATCAGTTAGATTATTCAGCAGGTTAAACCGCCCTCTCACCTCTCTGCAAAAGATCTGTTCAACTTTACTGCAAGGCCGGCTCAAACCCATCAATTTGCTGTGGTACCCGACTAACAGAGGTCCCTGGAACGCTAGCAGTATTTCTCTGTGTTAAGACAGAGAGCGGAGTGATGGTCTGCATTAGTTGACTAAAGTGATTGTGAGCTGGTATAAGGCTTGCAAAAGCATAAAAAAATTTTATTTCTTGGTCCGCATACACAGTTGGCAGTGAGCTTGTGGCTGACAACGTGATGTGTCTTAAATTGTTGAGTTAGATAGTGTGGGAACTTCTAAGGACTGAGAGCAGGAGTGTGTTTGAACTTTTATGGTTTGATCTAAGTGTTTAGAATAAAGATCATTCTGTCCTCAGGTTTTTTTTGCTAAATCATCTTGAAGATATGTTTATAAAAGAATACATTGTGTGGCAAGACATTTCCTGAAGGCCTGTCATATCAAATGTTATTTATCGTAGAATTGCATCGTTTTATTTGTGACCTCTATCATTATTTCTGTCCAATAAAATCAGCGTGGTTATATAAATCTTTTTTTTTTGGTATTTGGATATCAAGGATTATATGACTGGAGGTTGGATAAATTACAGTGAGAAAATTCCCCTGATGCCTTAGGTCAATTGTGAGATATGCAGAGGTGTAGTGGATGTAGTAAAGGATGTGTGTATGGAGTCTTTTTCTAACAATAAGAGTTGTTCTCAGTGAAGTTAATGCATATAAGTGTGTGTGTGTGTGTATGTGTGAGTGTGTCGTGCCAGGGCCACATTAGAGGGGCCTTTCAAGTCATGTCGGCTTCCTCCTACTCCTCTGCATAGTGCTTGTGTTGTGGTCTGCTCAACAGCCAACCTCCCAGAACCCCTGTGAACTCCGCTGCGTGTATGTGTGTGCGTCAGTGCATGTGTGTGTGTTTTTGTGTGTGTGCGCACACTCATATGAATGTGTATATAATGTCGTAGGGTTATTCCTAGCGCGTGGGTTCCCCCAAAAATCCTTTTTTTTTGTCTTGTATTTCCACCGCCTCTTCTCTCTCGTACCAGAATCTCTCTTTATTTTGATTAATATAATAGATTTTTTAAAAAATGATTAGTACTGTCAATTCTGATTGTGTGCGACTCAGGTAGGCAGTCACCTTCATATTGCCATGGTACGTCTGCAGGCCTGCCCCCATAAAATAGACGATGACAAACTTGGGGCCCGGTCACATCCTCGCCTCTACTCACGCACACACCCACAGTTCTCTTTGATAGCGATGCCAATCGCTGCAAGCATGCACTAACACATTTCAACACACTAGCACTTACTGTAGATTGGGTTCAGAATAAAAGGTTAGCTTACGCTTTGATCCTTACCAAACAGAACACATGCTAGCCCATTATTGCCATGACACACCATGCCGTTGTGCTTTATGTGCTAGCTGAAGGGGGAACAGAAGACAGTGTGTACATCTCTAGTATCTTTTAAAACTCTTCTCTCCACATGTGCAATACTAGCTGCCTACTGAGAAATAATACAAGATGTTTAAGCTAATGAAACTCTCAGCGGTGTATCAGCCTTCATTAAGACTATGTTTTCTTTATTCCACAAACACATCAGCCCATTACTCTCACCTGAACTATTTTACTCTTCTGTAAGTCCATAAAATCAATAACGATGTTTGGCTAACAAGAGCCTCATGCACAGAAAACATGATAGTAGAGTGTTCATAACCTTTAATACAGTGGCTAGCTGCATTATAATTACTAGCTAACATTTCTGTCTGACTGAGAGGGCCAAGAGTGATCTTTTGAGGACAGGCAATCCCTGTTAAAGCATATGAATATATAGAAAAGCTAGTGTAGATTCAATCCGACTAAAAGTAAGATGGTTTCCCATAACATTATAGTAAATTCTGCCTCAAGAGAAAATGCTGCGCCTGCGCTTTTGTTTATTTGGTTGTCATGACTTTGACAGTTGCTCATCATAAAGGTAAAGAAAGAGCAGAAAATTTACAGCAGCAGCAGGGCGCCACTGTAAGATTCATAGAATGAAAACACTGTAACATGAAAACTGTGTCAGCCCACTGCACTGACTGAATGTAACACTTAATTTTTAGCAAAATATAACACTGGTAATGTCATTTTTGTGCTTATAGTCTATGCTTATGTGATTTCCTGAATGTTTTTATCTGCCATATTGTTTGTTTGTGCTTTTGTCCGTGCTAGCGTGCTCATGTAAACTGTCTTTTCTTTGAATTTTATTTCTTTATTGTATATTGTTCACAAATGCATGTTTTTTTTATATCTTGTATTCTTCTTTTGCAATTACGTGCTTTTGTCTGTGCTTACATGTTTTTGAATGTTCTTTATGCAATCAACCTGCTGGGGACGAAAGATGAAAATTACAGTAGCCTATACGGCTAAATCTGGCTCATTTACAATATAGACTTTTGTGCTCTTGTTGATTAGTGTGCATTGTCCCTTCTTATATAAATAAACAAAAATAATTTCATAATAATATTGACCAAATATACACAGTAATTGGGAATATTGCCCTAGTCTTAACCGGCAGCATATTAGCTTAGTGAACTTAGTGTAAGTTCCTGTTGTTACTTCCATCCTTGTTTACAGAGTGTAATATATCTGGGCTTCCAAACAATTTCACAGATTCAGACATGTGTCTACATGGCTCTATTTGTGTTACTGTGTGTGTGCGTGCGTGTGTGTGGGTGTGTGCATATGTATTTACAAACACCTTTACCTGTTTGTGTGTGCACATGTGTTTGTATCTCCACACTGTGAATCTGTGTGTCGACATACCTGCTGGGCTGTGCTGAATTGACTGGGCCCGGTCAGCATGAGTAAGCAGCCAGGGGAAGATTGAGGCAGAAAGATGCAGCAGGCCTGGGCTACCGAGGATATCATTACCCTGGGTGTGTTGCCGGCCAAAACAGGAGCCCCCAAGCAGAGTTTCATCAACGTGGACCCCCATCTGTGGTGAGGGGGAGGATACCAGTTAACCTGTTGTCCTGCAGTGAGGAGCGGTATTAAGCGGCAGGTGGAAAGAGAAAGCATCCCGTGACTAGAATGAGGTGGAAACAAGAAAGTGTGTGGATACTTAAATGGTAGCAGAGAGACACACTCAAACTGTGGAAGATTGTCTCTTTTGATTTCCTTTCCCTGCTTCTTCTGCCGTGCAACAGGAAACCCTGTAGTGCTGCTCGGTGTGCTCACATGTACATTTTGCATACAGTTTTATATTATCATTTCTGGCCCGTAAGTCTTAGTTTCCAGTATCATTTCTGCAGTATAGCTTTTGCTGCATTTTTAGCAGGCACAGAAATGTATCTCTGAAAATTTCCATTCAAAAGAAATATCTTGGATATTTTTGGTGAAGGCGTTTGACAGAAAAAGTTGATACATGGCTGCTGGCGAAGACTTCAGCTGTATCCTCGTGCAGGATTTGGACTGTCTCCTCTCAGTGAGGTAACCCATAGACCATGAATCATGCTGCCTTGCTCTAGAGTCCTGTGGTCCTGGAGGTTGACAGTTTGACCGCTCCTCAATGTGGTCTCTCTCCTCCACTCACACTCCTCCCATCCCCATCGCCACACATTCCAACCACTGGACTGGTCACATAAGGTCAAAAAAATAAAATTGATAAAATAGGACCGAATAGCTGTGTGTAAGTGTCTTTGCTGGTCAGCAGGACCCCAGTTGTTGTTTCACATCCTGAGGCAGATTAATGACCTCAGTTTGCTGAGTAAAAGAGGTGACTGATGGATGACAAGAACATCAGAGAGAAAGAGAGCATGAGGGGAAATACCAAAGGGTCTGACAGACGGTATTCTTCTGCCTCTTTCTTAGCAGCTTGTCTGTTTTGGCAGCTCATACATGGAAAAAGACTGGCAGTCTGCCTGTCTGGTCCCCTCTGGTCTCTCATCCATACTGGTGGGTCACTGGTGTTTGGATTACTACAGCTGGCTGTTAACCACCAATCTGTACCGAGAATAGCCAAGTGTTTGATTTAGCCTAGTGATTTATTATACACACACAGTGTGAAAGTTAAAGTCATGCATCAAAAACTTCTACTCTGGGTTGAAAAAAAGAGAACACATCGACAGAACCGGTGAAGGATGTATCAGGAAGTCAGAAACAGTGAATGAAAGAAAGCTAGAAACGATTGTAATGATACTGACAAAACCATTAAAGTGTACCACCCCAACTGCACCTTCGACAGAGTAGCAGTGAGTTCATCTAAAGCTTAGGCGAGTCCAAGTGATAAATGGACAGTTCATCCAGTGCAAGAGCAGCCCTTGGGCAAGTGGTTTTAACGGTGCCCCAGGCCATCCCCCAGCTGAGTTAAACACGCCCCGACGTGTGTGTGTGTGTGTGCACGTGTGTGTGAGAGAGAGAGAGGCATGACACGTCTGAGAGTGTGATGTAGTCACTTCCTCCCACTGGACTGAGCGACTGTTGTCAGCTTGACCCTGCGCCAGTTAACCCCTCGCCACCCCTGGCACTGCCGGAGAAGGGCCCCGGAGTGTGTGTGCGTGTGTGTGTGTGTTTTAGAAAGACTGAAAAAGACAGATTGTATGTATGTGTGTGTAGCATGTGTGTGTGGGCGGACCACAGGTGTCTGGTCACGGTGTCAGGGTGTTAAGAGGTCTTCTGAGAGGCCAGGAGACGAGGGTTACCAACACATACCCCCGGGGCAGTGGGGTCTTGTCTGGCGGGGGGGAGGCAGTAGCTGACAAGCAGGTGCCTATGTTGACAGTAACCCTTCATACTTGAACTCCACTCTCAACACACACACACACACACACACACACACACACTGCATACACTTACAATAAATCCTGAAGAGTCACGCATAATTGCAGAGCCTGATTGGAGGGAATGCAGAGGGAATCCCCTTTGCACACACACATGCACACACACATCATTGAATCCTTTTGCTTGGTGTCAAAGGTGAGACAAAAAAGAGACGAGCGCACACAACTCTGACATTTCCTGCTGTGTGTCTAAGTGTGTGTGAGCGTGTGTGTGTGTGTGTGTGCACTGTGAACCAATATGTCCACACATGCAGACCATGTGAGCACATTCTACACTTACAACATAGAAACAGGAACAAACGCCTGTTTCCTGTTTGATTCCTTTTCCCGAGACGATGTAAACCTAAAATACATGTGCAACAGTAATAGAGAATCTGTAGCATTTATGCTTCACATTTTTGTATTTTTGTTTTTTACAATAAAAAGTGCAGGTATGATTGCGTGTGTGCGTTTAAATGAAATCCATTTGGACCAAATGTTAGTTAGTCAGGTGTACCAGCGCATGTCTGGCAATGATTACTTAGGTAAGAAGGGGGGGAAGGCAGTGCGCAGCGGGAGGTCGAGGAAAATTGGAACAGCTGTTGATTAACATGAGTGCTCTCTCTCTCTCTCTCTCTCTCTCTCTCTCTCTCTCTCTCTCTCTCTTTCTTTCTTTCTTTTTTTTTAACTCTCTCAGTAGAGGAGGAAGAAGAAGATGAGGAGATGATGGAGGTAAAGCCAGGTCCCGAGTCAGAGCAGCAGGATGAAGACGACAACAGGGAAACCAAAGAAGGTACAAAGAATAAAGAGTTATAATTGTTTGCTCTTATGATCATTTCATAAAAAACTTATTTTGAATTTACAGATTTTTATCCTGCAGTAGTTAACTAGCCGCTGTTGTACCAAACACAAAACCTCCTGTTCTTCATCCTCCTATCATCTTCCCTCAGCTTCTCAAGAGTCGGTCTAACTGTCACGAAACACGGTCACTTGTGTGTGACACTCACATTCAGTCGATGGGTGTATCAGTCCGAAGGGTTGGGGGTTAAGACAGGTCCAGCATATCGGCTCCATGACATGTCAGGGTCAGCACTGATTAAAAACCTGTCACATGACCCCTGACCTGACTTCAAAGTGGAGAGCAATAGAGAAGTGTGTTTCTGTGCGTGTGCATGCGTATGTGGAGGGTTTATGAAGTAAAAAACAAAGAAAAGGCTTTGATTGGCTAAAACACACCACATGATAAAACACACAGCTTGATGGACATATTCATATTCACTTAAATGCACAGTCCTGACTGTACCGAGCACAAGTCAAACACATCCACAGACAGATGCATGCACACACATACACACTCATAAACACACAGTCATCCGTCTCCTCTCCATCCTGGCCTATTAGAAGGTCTGGCCTTTGATCTCTGCCACTCGATTCACTGGGTTTTTTTCTGACAACTCGTAAGAAATACAAAGGGATGGAGGGGATCAAAGTCAAGAGGCAGGGTAAAGGTCGATATATGTGTGTCTGTGCATGCTTGTGTATTTAAAAATCGCATGTGTGTTTGGGGACAGTGACTTCAAAAACCGGACACCGTGCTGTGCAGCCATTACGTTCAAAGGGCGGCAGGTCGCTCAGAGGGCTTTGTTTTTCTCCTGTTTATGAAGTTGTGACTGCAGGGTTTTAGTATTTTAACAAAGATGCATTACGAGCTGTTTGTAGTTTATTATGTCCTGGATGTGATTCTGGTTTTGATAGAGATGAGGTGAATGTTAATCTGACTCTCATCCATTATTTTTTATGTAGCAGACATGACAGTACCACTAGATTACCATTAGATACAGTAGGATACTTTTGTATCACAGTCAGTATTTAAAACTAAAAGTTCACAGTGTTGGTCAAATGAAATAAATTGACATTCTAGTTTAAGGCTCTTGAACAGTAGTTGAGAAAAAATGTAATTTTGAAAGCCATTGTCAGCCACAAATATATCTGTACTTTGCAAGTCACATCAAATACTTTTCAATCACATTTAATAAATTTGGTTTTCAAAAATGCCTAAAAATAATGGAAAAAAAATAATTGGATGTTTTCTAAATAAAGTACTTTGATAATCCATTAGTTGTATTATGTCAAAAAGTCCAAAAGTTTCTAACTTTCAGCTTGTCAGCTTATTTGGAGATTTTGTTTCTTATAAACAAAAATATAAAATATAAAAATATAAAATATAACAAAGGTATTTTCATTGGGATTTGAACTACTTCTCGTGCAATAGAAGATATTTCAAGATGTCACCTTGGGCCTTAGAAAAGTATGATCAGCATTATTTTCTGACTTTTTTCGAAAAAACAATAATTTAGCAATATTTGTTCGATTTATTAATAAATAAATAACCAACAATTAAATTAATTTGTTCGAAACCCAGGTGTTGTGGGTGTTTACTGTGCACATCTTTTGCTCTCGTCTTCCATCCATGTTTATGTTCTTCCACCAGGCTCGTTTCCGATGCTGCGGGAGCTGACGGAGGAGGAGAGGCAGCAGATCCTCCACTCTTCAGAGTTTCAGAGCTTCTTTGACTGCAGCATCCGGGTGATGGAGAGAGCTCTGGCCGAAGACAGTGACATCTTCTTTGACTACAGCGGCCGGGACGTGGAGGACAAAGAGGGGTGAGCAGGGAAAAGGCGAGAGGGGGGGCAGGAGAGGGCAGGGTGGAAAGGAGTCGGTGTTTGGATGCGGGAGAGCACATGTGAGTGTTTACTTGCCTGCCTCAAGCTGAGAAATGTGCTCAGACTGACTCATGCCCACTGTGTCACTCGAGGGGCCTGGGAGCTGCTTTGTTCTTCAAAATACATGTCTTTCTGCTGATGTCACACACTGAGGGGGTTAAAAACTCCTCTGAAGTGACAACCATCATGTCTTAAAAAGCATTGTCTTGCCATGTGAGGGTTGACCTCAAACCGGAGGTTATCAAAGTTTTGGGTGAAGTTATAAAGAGTCATAAGTGCAAAGCTGTTTTAAGTATGCTGCTCTGCTATTATAGAAGAATGCTGCTTCAACTTTGACCACTGCAACCTCAGAGGAGCATCAAGCCTGTGGTCAAATAGAGATTATGTCTAAAACAGGCCATGGCCCAGTGCTTAACAACAGTTGTCTGTTTTTCCATGGACGTGCTTTTCGTTAAGTTCCAGCAACATAACCTACATTTCACTACCTTGTTTAATCCCTGTTCTCTCTCATATAGTATTGCAGAGAAAGCATATCATCCACACATATGATTGTACAGGATTTGTTGTAATTAGCTCTCAAACAGGAGTCGAACTGCAGCGGATGGTCTGGAAACTGTGGTCACAGAACTTTGTGAAGTGGCCAATGACACAACAATCTGCACAGGATCAAGTCTGACCACAAGCAACATGTTGGCTGAAATCACTGACTCAGAAAATGAACAGCCAGTCAGACAGCACTCTCGCCAAATTCTTCAAATGTCACGTCGATGTGCTGATTCAGCCGATGGCCGCCGTTCAGGGCTGATTTAAGCAGTCAAATACATCTCGAAAAACTCAAGGTTGTATCGATTGCCAACTATCGACATGGCGTTTTAAGGACATTTACAGACCTCTGTTCAGATTGGATCACATTTTATTTAAATCACAAATACTATATGACTGTCTTTAGTTGCTGGACAGAAAGACCTGTTTTTTTTAAACAACGGTAGCTCTTAAAGGGCTTTTCTACAAAGGTTTAAGGTTAAAAACTGTATCTACCCTCACCATACTAACTTTAGCTAGTTCAGTATTTTAACAAAGAAGTTGCTTCAGCACTGATCACAAATGAAATTTTTCTTAGCATGTACTTTTTATGTATGTTGTGCAACTGGAGCAAAACAGTTGTCTTCAGTTTTGATAATTGAGTTTTAACTTTGACTGTTGTCTCTCTTGACTTTTCTCAGAGATTTGGGTAGCGGCTCCAGCCTTTCCTTCAGTAGACTTTTCTATGATGAACATTGGTCGAAACATCGCGTAATCACCTGCCTTGACTGGTCTCCTCAGGTGAGGCCTGTGGCTTTTTGTCCTTCACAAAAGCATTGTTTTTTCTTTTTAGAAAAACATTGCTTTTGTGAAGTTTTAAAGTTTCACTTTTAAAACTTTTCAAATTGGTGTTTTAATCAGTTTTTTTTTTCACTGACACCCCTCTCTCCAATCTCTCATTCTAACCTCTCTCTCTCTCTGTATTGCAGTATCCTGAGTTGCTGGTTGCATCCTATAACAATAATGAAGATGCTCCTCATGAACCTGATGGTGTTGCTCTTGTATGGAACATCAAGTTTAAAAAGGCCACACCAGAGTACATCTTTCACTGTCAGGTATTTGTTGCTTATATGTATCAAACCTCACACATGTTTCCAAAACTTCTGAATGTGAGTCATGATTGCAAATTATTGCAGAAAAACTCAGTTGTGCTCCTCTTTTTTCTCTCCTCTCTTTTGTTTGTGATTAGTTGCAAGTATTATTTATGGAGCTGCATACTGAGAAAAGAACAGGGCCTCTTTTCATTCATTTTCTCTTTTTAGCCTGTGAATTTCATTCTCACTGTCACCATTAATCTGCTGTGTTTGGCAGGCCTTATCTTACACCAAAACTCTTGGCCAGTTCAACAATCCACAGCTTGTTCTTTTCTTTTTGCACCTTCATGACAAAAAATTAAAGAGTGGGGCAAAGGGCAGTGAAAGGTAGCTCTGTATGGACAATCTAGACTGGATTGTGGCTGAACACTGCCACCAGAGGCCAGTTTAAACGCAGAAAGTCTCAGTGGGGAATAAACCCGCTGATGGGTGTGATGCTAATAGCAAATGACACCGAGAAACGGTAGAAGGAGGGAGGAAAGAAAGGAGGGATGGAGGGATTGGGTCTGAGGGCTTCACAGCTCCCACGAGGCCATATAGAGACGTCTTGGTAATAATATGATGTGGCCTACCACTTCCTAATCCAACGCCGCCACATGTGTATGTTAGCCCACCCACGTTGGCGCTGTGCTAATGTCAGCAATGCTGCGTTTCCAAATAATTGACAGCTCTTGCTCTGTACACAGTATGGAAATATGGAACTACACCTACGATACTAATAACGTCAGACATTTACTTTGTTCTTAGACATGATTCTGGATGTGTGCTTACCAATCTTACATTTTGGCTTCATTCAAAACAGAAAAATAGATTTAGTCTCCTTTTCTAAAACACACACAGAATCGTATATTCCTGCATACATGCAAATATTTCTGTTTGAAGCTCACTGTATAAGACCAGTGCCATAATGGATTTTTAAAACACTCCATTCTTCACAGCACCATAATTTATGCCGCTGCTGAAATCCATGTGGGCTTAAGGATAGATTACAGCTATGCATCTTGAAGCTGTAGGATTCAGAAGTTTTTCCATGTGGCTTTCTGAGGAAATATGCCCAGTACAACTGGCTTTATTAACAATGTGGTTGCGTGCATGCTGTTCTGTGAATTGTCAGTGTTTGAATATTAGACGTTTGGTAACAAGGATATTCGTGTAAGTAGCTGATAAAATGCTCAATTTATCAAAGGGGGGCAATCGAGTGCAAATAGACAACTGAGATAAACTGTATTCAGGTTTTAAGTGGAATTGCAATCACTGGAATAAAGAATTCATTATCTGTAACAAAGCAAAGCATCGCTATTGTTTTCAAATCCAACCACATCTACAGACTCAAGCTTGTTCGCATGCCTGAGATTTATTTTAAGTGACTACTAACTAGAAAGATGTGCATGAGATGAAGTGATATCGGACGGAGAAAAGACAGAAGTAAAATTGAGACAGAACAGAAACTCCCATGTGTCCTGCTTTCCTACCCCCACGTAAGTCAGTGAGTTAATGTGGCCTGGGGCTGCGCCATGTGTTCATGAAGGGAGGAAGAAAAGTGAATGACAAAAAAACAGAGAAACATTGAAAGAAAGATGGAATTGGGAGCAAATGAGCAGGGTCTTAGAAATGAAGTGCCCATATAAACAGTGAGGGATAAACTTGAGTGGAGAGAGAAAGAAAGAAGAGGTTGCAAGTCATTCGAAATCAGCCATGACTTCTCGTGCCACTGTCGGATTTGGATGAAAGGCGAACAAGATCGGTTAGACGAAAGAGGAGAATAGAAAAGATGTTTTTTCTTGTTCTTTCCTGCGTGGCCTTTTGCAAACGGAGTCACGACTCTCTCGTTAGCCATGGATCAGTTGCCTGCTAATGCATGTTCTGCCATTTAACCCCCCAAAACCACAGGGCAGGGTGCCTCTTCCCCTCTCTGTCTCAACTCTCTCTGATTTCTCTTCACCTTCCACCTCCCATTCTAGGTCAGAGGAACAGAGAGCTCAAATGCCTCCTTCTTGCATCTGTAATCATATACAGTCACTGTTAACCATGCACATGCATTAAACATACACACATATACATGGGTTAGCAATCACTGCTACTACTGGCACGTCTCAAAAAGACTGTGTATCTGTTTAGCACAGAAGAAGCTTTCATCTGGTAGATGGATGGTAGATGCTATCCTTGTGTACACACATGTTGCATTTGTGAGTATCATACACGTGTAAAATACTTTTGCGTGTGTGTGTGTGTGTGTGGAGGATAAAGAAGAATGACAGTGCTGGGTCAGTATTGCAGGGTTGGGGTTTGTGGTTGAGGTCTGGATCAGCAGGAGCTTTATTGCATAAGGCTATGGCTTATAGAAGACGTCAGGTTTCAATGGGGTTCTGTTGAGGTCAAGTTTCTTTCTTATCTGCCTTTGTGTTGTTTGGTGAATCTGCTTAGCAGCGCAGAGCAGTCATTTTGAACAAAAAATGAAAAGTTGGATGTATTATACATATGTGCGTTCATTGCAGCAAAAGGGAATTCAGTCCCACTGTCTTTGTGTTTGTTTTAATCCGAACTTCTCCACTCTTTGTTTTGGTCGTCAGACTGGTAGCAAATGCATGTTAGTGCATGTGACTCTCTCTCTCTTCCCTGTGCCCATTTACAACATATTGGCCTCGTAAAAAAACTTTCTCACATTATAGCCAAGCAATAAAATTATGATTCTGAACATTTGTGGCAAGAAACAGCAATGCAGTGATAAACTAAATCTTGATTCATATTTGTTGAGCCTCGTTTGACAGTTTGTTCGGAGTTCTTAGAGTTGTGTTTGTGTGTGTTTGGATGCCACTTCCTTGTTTCTTTTTTGAGTTAACAACACACATCGTTGTTTTGATCTGAAAAGCTGGTGCCTTAGCGTGTTATGTTGTGAATGCGCATATAAACAAATTTTTCATGTCATAGGCTTCTCATGTTTTTGTCTAAACAAGAAAAAAATGTCCTGTTCAGATTAAATCATCTCTTTGTTCCAGTGCACGGTTATAATTTTCTGGACTTTTTGGTATCTTAACAGATTATGCAGTGTTATGATGGCCTTGTTTATTTGCAATAGAAACTACACAGTGAATTCTTTAAGAATGATTTGCTGCTTTATTTGCTTTCCAACAGTTTTGGCCTTCATATCCTTGGTGTGGTGCAAAAATCCAAAAATTTAAAAGCTGGTTTTAGTTTAAATTCGTGAGGAGTCTCAGTGTCTGTATTTGAGCGAATGTAGTCAGGGGATTGTGCATCAACATTTATGGCAGTGTGCTGCAGTGTTGTAATATTGCATTCTGCTGTAATGCAATGGAGACAGACAGTTCCTAGTCTGACAAATAATGGTCCCTCGTTGACTTAACAAATCTGAATGTTATGCATTCAGTATTCCATCCTTTTCTCTCTTTCCTGCAATACTGTATCTTTTCCCCTTCTCTTCCTTTATATACCTCAAAATTCTTCATAACAAATACTTACGGAAACACTGTGACCTCCAAGCTTCTTGTTATTTGTTACTTTGCCAGTTGCTTGTAATGTTGACATTGAAATTGAAGATTTTTTTAACTCAGGAAAAAAAATTTTTGAGTAATTTGTCTGTAATTTCATCAATTCTATTAATCGGGATTATTGATTTTAGCTCAAAAAATGTGCCCAATTTTCATTCAGCTAATTTTGGTCTCTGTGGTGTTTAATTGTTAACCTCTGGTTTATGCAACATATCTTTGACTATCATGGACTGCACTTTACAAATGACATCAATCATTGTTCTCTAATTCTGCTTCATTCCAGACAGTGAATAAACCATATCTAAAATTAAACAGTGTCTCAGTATACCATGCAGCCTTTTACAATCCCCTCAAGGGACTGTGGCATTTTCATGACCCCACTTTGGGAGCCATTGATCTGTAATAAAGTAGAGGAAGTGTGTGATCCATCAGTGTGTGGGTTGGGTTTGTACTTGAGGAAAGAGGCTGCTGTGGATTCTGGTACCAGTTGAGCGTGCCTCCCCTCATCGTGGCCGTCCCAGCAGTTGGACCCATCATCGCCTCGTCCCAGTTGGGTCCAATCTTGTAACTTCACACCAGCCTCTCAAGTGGGCAAAGTCACACCACATTAAAGGGCCCGTTTGACTTAAAACCTCTGCTGAACCCCCCAAACCACACGCCTGCCTGCAACAACCCCCGCCGCTACTGTCAAATCCCATTGGACTCAGTCATATTTTTATTAATATCTCACTGCCTCGCGTTATTCTCTTGGCCTTTGGCATTTCCAGTAAGGTTGAGTTAGAGGAGCAGAGTAGGAGGAGAGGAAAAGGAGAGGGAGGGCCAAGGTAGAGAGAGTTAGGAGAACTTTGCAACAGCATCATTTACAGATCTTGTCTAAATTGGAACATGTGAGAAATTACATTTAAGATTAAACTGCATTGAGTTCAGAAAGTCTGACAATTTAATATTCCAGTACTCAAGTTAAGACTGTGTGACTGTTATTGCTTTGTGGCAAACTAAATAAATGCGGCTTCTACCAGCGACAATTAGATTATTTTGTTCATTCTGACTGTAGTGTTATACAGAGAAGTCAAAGACTTAATACAAAGAGAGGAGTTAAATACAAAGAATAATTAAATGAAAAGAAAAACTTGGTGTTAGGTCATTTAAACCAACACCAACTATATAAATAACTAAATCTCCCAAAATGCTAAACTACTCATTTAAAAAAATAGTATTGAAAATCCAGCGATGCAGATAACTAGCTGTACAAATACAGCATGTTTTTAACATGACCTAAAAAAGTCATAGCTGTTAAACACCCACATCTTGCATTATTGTATGTTTTTTTGGTTGAATATGGCAACATTATTGCCTAAAATGCAATTGATAGCATCCATAGTTTCTGTAAAAGAATAGAAAACATCATATTTACAGCAGAAATCCAACATATGGGCCATAAACCAGCAAAAGTGAAAATAGGAGCCAAGCAAACAAACAAGATATGGAAAATAAAGGGAAAGGAGCTGTAGGAGGCAGAGAAAGGCCTGTTTGTGTCCCCAGAGCCGCCTCCTCGTGCTCTCACTCCGTCAAACCCTCATTCTTTGCTTGGTGAAATCGAGACTCGGCTTGGTATTTCTCTGTCCTTGCCAGAAACCACAGAGTGACAAAATCCGTGGGGTGTTATAAACGAGCGAAGCCAAGGGGGAGAAAGGGAGGAGAAAGGTGGTTGGAAGGAGGTGGGAGGTTGAGAAGCGGCGATGCAAGGGAAGACAGTCGGATCCATCTGGTCGTGATAAGGCAGAGTGGAAAACAGATGAGTGTGGTGAGAAGGGGGGGGGGGGATGCAGAAGTGGAAGAGAGATCTGCTTGAGAGAATATACTGTCTGCTGTTCTTTACCAGCCCCCCCCTTCCTTCCCTTTTTCTTCTCACTATAGCACTCTCGCTCCATTTTTGCCTTCTCAAGTCGACTTAAGCAACAGTTTTTTGCCTCAGGAAAGAATGAAAGAGAGGAGGAGGCAACAAAGGAGGGAGTGTTCGCCTCTCTCTAGCTTTCTTTCTCTCTCTGTCATTCCTTCGAACCTCCCTAATCCCTTGCTGGGTGCCATCTTTCATCGCGGCCTAACATTTGTGTATTATCCTCTACAGAACACTTCCCATTAATATAATAAGGGCTGCCAGAAGCACTTAGCCTTGTGAGCCTTGTGTGAGATATGGTAGACGATACTTTGTGTATGTGTGTGTGTGTGTAAGTTACTCCTTCATGCACACACAGACTAACTCACAAACACACACACACACACACACACACACAACAGACCTTGCCCGAGGAAAGAAATGAAACCCACTGTTCTAACTGCAAGAGTGTCTCCCTGTAAAACTTCCACAATTTATCTCAGGCCCAATATCCCGAAGTGACTCTCCACGTTGCTTTTTCTTCCGGGAGCTGTCACTCCCCACATCCTTTCCGTCTGGGCTGGCAGGAGATGACTTGGCAGGTGTCTGACCCGCGCTGCATGCGAGATGAGAACCATGCACAGAGCCACTCTGCGTTTGGAAATGAAATGTCAGGCTCGGTATCCAGTCTGCCCTGATACGGACGTGCAATCATAGCGGGAGTATTGCCAACACAAGAGTTGTTGAGGTGTTATTTAGACAGATGTGGTGCTCGTGTGACTGGTACATCTTAGACTTATAAATCTGAAATGAAGAGGAGCTGCAGGGGATGGCAGGAGTGTGACTGCATTTCATTTAAAGGAAAGGTTTGACTTTTTTGGTAAATATGCTTATTCGCTTTCTAACCAAGAGTGAATCTCTGTGCTAAGCAAAGGCCACAGCCAATTACAGACTCATTAGCTTAATACAAACGGCACAAGACAGGGGGAGACAGCTAGGTGGGCACCTTCAAAAAATCCCCAATTTACAAAACGTATCTTGTTTAATGCATTAAAAAACAAGGTGTAGAAACAACGGTTCATCTTTGCAGCGCTGCTTATGTACTGGACTGTATCTTGGCTGGGACCAGTAACTTCCTGGAATCTCCGCTGTTTGTCTGGACACCGCTCCTGGCCAAGAAAGAGCCTAGGCTGGCGGTTTCTCCCTGTTTCCAGTCTTTGTGCTGAGCTAAGTTAGCCAGCTGTTGGCAGAAACTTCATATTTACTGTACAGACATGAGAGTGATATATCGATCGTCTCATTTTACTCTCAACCACAAAGTGAGAACATGTATTTTCCAAAATGTCAAGCCTTTCCCTTAAATTCAGAGCTCAGGCTTCACAAGATGTATCTTAGAAAATGTCTGTTCTGTCATATTCACACACTGTAGAAAAAGTTTTAAATCATATATTCAAAAACATTTTTAAGTCACTGATGCAAAGGCTCCTAAAACAAAAACAGAGGAAAAAACATAAAAACAAAAATCAAGCAATCTCTTAATAATTCACCTCTAAACTCAGTCATCAATTTGCTACATGACATACAAATTGATTATCAGCTTGAGAGTGTCGCTTTGACTTAAATCATAACCTTCCGTATTGTGCCGGACAAATTGATGTTATTTCAGCACCAAATGACATGGAGTACTTTTAAAAGGCATATTACTTCAAAACACATGTGCTGATGTGACATTTGATTAGGAGCATTTAGGAGGAATGGCTTTAATGTTAAGTCTAAGTCGCTGCTGGCAGGCGCCTCAAAGTGCACAGTCGGGACAAAGTCGGGCTAATTTTCAGTAGCTCTTTCACTAAGCCTGACAGCACATGAGGGGAATGATGGCATAACCTGTGGTTTCTCAAAGAGGGGATTCAGAGTGCAGTCAGGATTTTTCCCCTTAAGATGGGGACACTGATATGGCTTAGGAGTTAAACTAACATATGGAGCAAATAGAGGGAGCTCTTGATTTGATTTGGCTTCTCTTTGTCATTACTCCTGTGGGGTAGAACTGTTTATTCAGGGTGATAACTGGTGGAAGAGCGACAAGAAAGAGGAGTGAGCAGGGATGTTTTACATTTGCTTGTAGATTTATGAGTTTATTTTTCTATTTTGCAAGTGTTAATAGTAAAACTGGGGTCAAACTGTTTTTTTACTGGAAAGTTCGGATTCTTCAGAGGGTTTAAAGATCGCAGTGTTAATATATCTGAGGCAGTATACAGCCTATATTGAGCCCCTGATGGCTGAGCAATTAAATGAGCAATTACACTTTTATAGTCATCACTTGATTTATCTCTTTAAACTTGAAGATGGAGGAGAGATCAACTAAATTTAAGGAAAAATGTGTAAGAAATGTCCAGAATTTTTTTAAACATTAAGAAAATAAATCAAAATTACCAACAGAATGTGTGGAAATAACAGTATCGACGGTAAGTTAAGACATCGCCACTTAAGTAAACATGCTAATTAGCTTGTCCATTAACAAAAAGGGAGGACTGCATGTCTTTGTTTTCTTGAACACACACCAGTGTGATAAGAATTACCCCAAATAACAGAAACCATCTTTGAGTAAAACTCTCTTGATGTAATTTGATTGTTTAGTTTGACCCATGTCCCACCTGCTAACATAGAGGCTAAGGGGTTACGACCTCCAATGCAGCCAGACAGCAGTAATCGTTTGAGATGTTTTGGCTTCACCTTTAAGGAACTGTCATGTCGTCCATCTTTGTACAGTCAATAACTCTGATCCATCCTGTGTAGAGCTTAATTGCTATGACAACTGATCGTAAAACACACACTTTATTCAAACTTGTCAGAGAAAAAAGAAAAATGATACTCACTACAACCACCATGGTTTGTTTTTCCACTATTTCAACAATCACCAGCTCTGGTTTGGTTAAAAAAAAAAGAAAAAGAAAAAACTTCTTTCACCAAGGTCTGATGTGAAAATCCTGACTGGTAGTGCCCAACCACCCTCTTGCTCCTCCCTTCAAATCTTTCATGCCCCCACTTGAAAGACAGCTTCAGAGCTATAATTTTTCCTCTTTGTTTTAACAAACAAGATTTTGTGTGTTTTAGACAAGTTTTTGCAAGTTTTCCCTCAGTAAGAAAGAAGATATAACCATATTTCTCAAAATGTTAAACTATGTATTTACAAAAGCTTTTATAAATATTAGATATTAGCTGTCCTGCTTCACTCTGCTTCCCTGTTTCTTCATCACTAGACCTAAACCAAGACTTTTCCTACTCTGGAGCATGTCAATGACTGTGTGTGTACCTGTTTAGTGAATGTGTGTTTTTTGTACAGAGATGACAGAGTGTGAAGGATTTGGGTTCATTAGCCCACTGATAGAGTCTGATGCAGGGGGAGCAAACCTCAGACAGCAGCTTATCAGACAACCACAGAGTCTAAAGGTCATCCCAAATCTTAAAGATATCATGTAGCTGAACACAGACTCATCCACATGTGTTTGATAACATGTTGTCAGGTACCTAAATTCTTCTTCTGTCTGTGTAGATAGACTTTTTGGAGAGTGCCTCGTTACCGATTGAGTTTTATTTTTACCTCCAAAGTTCAGTTTATTTTGAGTCTTGACATTTGAAGCAACTCCCAAACCATTCGTCTGGAGGCCGTGACTCCTCACAAGGCACAGAAAGGAGAGGGAAGGAGTGTGCAGTGTTTTCTTTGCCTCTGGTTTGTTTTCATGTCTCATTTCAAAATGATGTGGGGTTTTGAGTTGGCCGCTCCGCACATGGTGTGGTGGCGGGGACAGGGAGAGGCTAGCTTAGCACAGTTGGGTTTCAGTGATCCAAATGAATTGATCGGTAATTTGCCTTGTTGTTCAGCAAAATTCCTTTTATTACTTGAAATAACTTTCAATTTCCACGTACAGAATGGAGGAAAATAATGAAGGTTGAGATTTATCACAATTCAGTACAGCAGTCAGTCTACTGTTCTGATAGTATCTGCAGGCTCACTGGTTTGTCTGATATTGAGGTTCAGGTGAGGCTTTTGGTTTTTTTTCCATCAGCACTCCACTGTAAAAACAGTTCTTTTGACCTTAATAATGTGCGTGATCTAAACATTGATGGTATACAATGATATAATAACTTTGTAAAAACTGTAAAAGTATCCTGCAGTTAAGTGATAAACTGTGATGTCTGTTCACTAATATTCTTTATAAAGCGATCAGCGTTGGTTGTTGTTGGTTTCATTTCAAAGAGCTTATTCCTATGAGGGGATTCAGGCCATAATTGTTTCTAAGAAGGAATTTTATAGCTATCATTTATTAATTTGAATGTTGCATTTGTTTGAAGTCTTGACATCTTATTTATTGTCCTCTTAGTGTTTTATTAAAAGACAGATTAATGTAATAGTATCATTAAGCTTAAGGCCAAAAAAATGACTACATTTGTAATGCTCATACTGTAAATCTAGCTGCACACATCATATAATATCTGCCTCATTAATATTGCGCTTCATTTTGAAAGATTCTGGTATTAAATCAACATTGCCTTGAAACACCTTCTCAGAGCTGTAAATCCAACAACGAAACCTCTGACTTACTGTTTTCAGGAACCCTAAAACTGTCAGTGACGGTTTTTCCAACAAAATCTACAACCGCAAAAGGCAACAGTGCTCTGCCAAAATGCACCCTGAGTGTTTTTATAGTTTCACTGTTTTTAATTGTGCTGTGAGCCTTTTTTTTAATGCTCTCTTGGCCCCGTCTTGCCTGTAAATTATCTTTCCCCTCAACATGATCATGCTGTTTTACTGGATGGATGGATGGATGGATGGATGGATGGATGGATGGATGGATGGATGGATGGATGGATGGATGGATGGATGG
>JAQNCA010000009.1:499984-515877 GCA_029783725.1 Acanthurus tractus
AAATTACCAAGTGATTAAAGAAGAAAAATAATAAGTGAAATTCCTCAAATAATAACTTAGTGGAAAACATTCAAGCCCTTTCTTTCACTTACTTACCCCCTCCACCCGAGGAGGTTCAGGGGGTGCTTGCATTGGAGGGGGCTGCCTCCCCTGCTGCTGCTGCTGCTGCTGCTGTCGCCACCGTGTAGCGTGGGAGATGGAGTCCAAACTTGCTCTCGATGCCAGCAAACGTGGCCACGGCCAACCTGAAGCCTCCGATGTGGTCGGGGTTGGGCGCCGGCAGGCTGATCCGAGACTTGGGGGTGGGCTCTGAGCCAGTCGGCTTTCTGTGGTGTGGAGAGAGGGAAAGAGAGACGAGGGAGGGAGCCAGAGGCACAGCAAGAGAGTCAAAATAAGGAGGGATGAGGGGGGAGAAAGGTGAGGAGTGGTAGTGTGAGAGTGTGAAACAACATAAACACAGCGCAAGATGTTATTTTAACAGGAAAGAAAAGGAGCTCTATTAATATTCATTAACAATATAGAGGAATCTAGCCTCATTAATATCATATTCAACACTCTTTACCAGGGAAATAAACCTCCTAACAGGAAATCCAATTTGGAACTGTTAAACAAACAGATAATCAAATCACTCATTGATTTCACATGCAGCTTTGTGATTCGCTGCCAACACTGACAGCAAAGGAGCACGGATCGACTCGCAGAAAACCGCAACACATCTGATACTGTTTCACTGTCTCCGGGAGAGAAGGAGCGACATGGAAAAGTTGTGAGCCATCCAGCGAATACATGCATGTGCAACACAGCTGTCTATTAAAAGAAGCATTTTTTAGGCACCACCTCTTTTCCCCACGGGACCCTTAAGACTTCAGAAAAAGGGGTTAGGGACCTGTTTTGAGTTGGAAAATGAGTTTGTTTCAATCCTAGAATTGGGGAAAGTGCATGTGTGAGTCAAATGGGAGCCGCCTGTTGTTGCAGAGGGAGACAGTCTTTGATAACTGGATGAGCTGGACGATCTTTCTTCAAACAAACAAAGGCAAAGAAGTTTGTGTGTTTTGGTTTGTTTCACTTCCAGATTAGAGGAAGGGGAAGGGTGGTGTGTAATTTAGTAATGACAACCAGCACCTCTTGTTGTGAAAACTTACTGTCCTCCAAAGTCGACGTAGAACCAGCGCTGCAGGAGTTCATAGGTCACCAGCGTCACTCCGAACTGAGGCGAGGATCTGAACACACGAGCTGCAGGAAATGATGTAACACGAACACGATCAAGTCTGAGGTTTCTCAACAAAACTAAAAAAAAAAATCAGTGACATAATTGCTATTTCTGTAAACTTTTATTGATGTAAAAATGCTTTCATTGGTTGGAATGCATTATAGCTGTAGTATTAAAGCAAACAGAAACACTTAAAAAATAAGTTTTTATTTTTGTTCCATGACACGGCAAACATTTGGCTCATTCTGCAGTGGATTAAAAAATATGGCTAAACTTGTTTACTTTAGCCTGAGAGGTGGCAAAGATTAGATGTGGGCAGCACTGAACGTTACCTCCAGCTCCTTTCCAGATTAGAGGAAGGGGAAGGGTGGTGTATAATTTAGTTTCAGGCAGCACTGAACGTTACCTCCAGCCCCTTTCCAGAAGGCGCGGGGTCCCTCCTCTCTGAGAATCTTCCAGAAACAGTCCATCAGGCCGCTGTAGGTGGTCTGACCGGCTCGCGCTGCCACCTGTAGCCTGGTCTTGATCACATCAGCTGGAGTGACCAGAGAGGCGGCTGGCATCCCTGGGAAGAAGAATACAAGAGCTGTTTAGTCATGTGATATTGTTGTGTTTTTTTAAAAAAAAAAAAAACAGCTGAATCTGTTTGAGTCTAAATAAGCCCAAACTTATAAATCAACCCCTAAACAAATGAGATGATTTGAAGAAAGCAGCCATCAGCGAGCAAAAGAAATCTTCATATCATCATAACTGCATCTGATAGAGTGGTTTCAGCCTTCTTTGTTCCCTCTTTTGAGACACGTCATCTTGGATTTTGACCATCTTGTAGAAAGTCTGCCGCATACATACACTATATACAAGAAGGGGCCAGTTCCTATCACTCCACCATCAACCAATCCATACCACCAGCGGGGCCATTATCTAATATCTACCTTTTTTCTCCCCTTCCTCTCTCTCCCACTTTTCTTGCAGCCGTTTGAAAGGGCCCAGACAATGAACGGTAATGAGAGCAATGCACACTGTGCCCCGTGTGCCGGCGAAAGTGACTGGCTGACTGAAGGGAGTGACTGCAAAACCCCCTCTCCAGCCACTTCAGCCATGAATGGACTCAATCATTGATGGCTCGGTCATTACCATCAACTGCCCTCTTGACGATTTACTCTGACTTCTTGGTTTTTGTAACGGCCAAACGAGCTATTCAGCAAGCCTAATCAACTCAGCATTAGGTAGCAGACTGGCACCCGGTGGAGACTGACCACCTGCACTGAACTGAGGAGAGGAGACCAATAGAGGGGAGGAACTAAGAGGAGAGGAGAGGAGGAAGCATATGAGAAACATTCCTGTAAGTTTTCGAGGAGATGTGGTGGACGAGAGTTAAGAGAGACTAAAGGATGTTTGGGAACGAGGGAAACATGACAGATGCAGAGACTCTGCCCATCCAAAAAAGAAGTATAAAAATACACTGGAACAGTGGCATGAATTGCAGGCTTTACTAACTATACCATCTTTATAGGTACCAAGGAAAAGTACATTGATCCAAATTTAACATTTCAAGTTCTTAGAATTGAAAGTGTTGTCCTTTCATTATAGAATAATTGTTTTTCTATTTTTAATCAGGACATTTTTTTTGTGAATTAATTGTCACCGTATATAGACAAATATCACAAATACAAAATTTGATCAAGAATCAAGAAACATTTCCTCAAAAACACTAAAATGGGAAAAAAAATGTCTTAACAAATGTCAGTAACAAAATTACTACACGTAACCTCAGAGTGACAATATTACAATGTGCATTTCCTTCATTGTGACACATATGCAAAGCTGATTTTTGGATATTTTAATAAATCATGAATTGTTAACAATCCCATCAGCTCACTGGCACTTTTTCTTCATCATTTACTTTTTTAAAGAGTCACTGTGCTTGTTTTATTGCCATCACCTGTCGCACAGCGCAGCAGCTTAAAGGCAGAATGGGAATCTTATCGCCTGCTTGCTCCTGCATGCACATGTCCTTGTGGACAATATAAAAACAACAGGACCAATTCATACAATTGCTCAATTGTGAGAGTGGTGGTTAAAAAACTCCACAGGGAATTTTAACACCGATATAACAAGAAGCAAATACAATTTAGGAGAAGGAATCAAACAAACAACTTAAAATAGTTACAGTCAAATAGTTGCAGATTAATTCCCTGTGAATTGTTCAATCAGCGTACATTAACCATATATGTCTAAAACGACTCTTTATGCTAGTTTTATGCTAAAATACATTGCAGAGGTGAAACCAGGAGATAAGAAATCATTCTCTAGATACAACTGAAATCAAAGCCACATCTCATAGTCTCATAATACAGATGATTGTTCAACAGTCAGGGCAAACTGCACTGATCCGCTCAAAAATCCCCTCATAACTCTTTTTAACATGCAGTGCTAATTCAAATTTGTGATGGCCAACACCATGTTCTTCAAAGAGCAGAGTAATGCCCGGCTAAATAATGCTGAGCAAACTGAGCGTGTAATTCAATTTCCTGTACTGACTGTAAAACACTAATTGCCAGAATGCTGTAACCACTGATAAATACATGTAAAAGAAGGATGATATATGAGTGGAAGCAATGAAAAAAAAATAAAGAAATCATGAGGCTCGTTTCGACTCAGAGTCTGTGGGCCGTAGCTGCCAGTCTTGTGGTGAGAAACCAGAGTAAAAATGAAGGAGGGAGCCAGGATTTATTATTTTTCCATGTTGTGCTGTGCCTCTGCATCAAAAAGAGAGAGCTGCTGACACATTGCTGAAGATTCAAAACAATTATTCAGCCTCTAATGCAAATATTCAAAAGCCTTTTAACTTGCTGGTCTGTTATTTTTGCTTTCTGAGGAGATGAATCCAATACTTAAATTCTTCTTTGTATAAATCATATTTTCACACAGAGGATGAAGTTGTAAAGTCATCACAGGATGTCAGTCCTCTTGGCCTCTCTGTTATGACTAACCTACAGACAGCACTGTCGGCATTCTTGAAGGGTGATCACGCATAAAGTATGTGAAGCGGTGTTTGCCTTCATGTGTGTTTGTACTTGTATAATATTATTGGGATTGAAAAAAAACCTCCTCGCTGGCCTTTCTGGCAGGCGTCTGAGGCGCTTCCCCGCTGCACAGCTCCAAAACCCCAGTCCCCAATCACCGAGCAGCGCTCTAATTAGCAGCTACCGCCATGGAGCCTGCGGTCGGAGGCTGCCTGGCTTCCAAACTCTGAGCTCTGCTACTGTTACTGCAGGCCTGCGGAGGTCTGATGCGAGAGCAGAGCGAGACCTGCTCACACACACACACACACATACACACTGTTTGAAACTGGACCTGACTACAGATTTTCATTTACGAACATCAGTGCTCAACTTGTGGCCTCAGGAAACTAAGAGCTCTGAGATTTTTGGCTTAAAATGAATCGAGAAACACTTCAAAAGAAAAAACCCTTTTTCTTTTAATTTTAGAAGACACACCCTAAAATAGGATCGTAGAGTCCAAACAAGCAAAAAAAAAAATTGTAGAAACCTGATTTCAAATGACTGCACCTGGTGTCATAAGATTCTAAAATACAAACAGGAATGGAAATGTAGGAAAGAAAAAATGTCATAACACCTGATTATAAAGTCGAGAGATTTAAGTGACTTTTTTTTTTTTTTTGCGTCATCGTTCTTGAACAAAGTCTGAGCAGAGCAGATCCCCAAAGCAGTTCTATTTTAAAGCAGCTATGATCATTACTTTTTCTATTAATGGATAATGTCACTACCTGTAAAACTCTGCTGTTCCTCTTTATTTTACCAAGCGCTCAAAAGCTCCAAATATTAACTGTATGCTATGAGTCCAGGCCGAAGGATAAATTAAGCGACTAGCTGGTAAACAGTGAAGCTTTTAACATCAGGGATTTCCCTTAAGAAGCTTGTGAACACCAAAAACAAAGTTAAATAAAGTGACTGTTTAATCCTAAATGACCAAAATCACGATTATAAAGGAATCTTAGTTTTGCTCTGTTCTGCCTGATTTGCAAACAGACAGCTGCTATCTCACAAGTTCATCATAAAATAAATGAACTAGTTTGTTCCAGCTTCCTGTCAGATGGGGTTCACTACAAATTTAGGACAAAATACAATTATTATTTGTTTTTATCATTATATTAACAAAAATTGGAGCAGAATTACAACATTCCTGCTTTCATTTCATCTTCCTCTTGTAAATATACAAAACAGCTTCCCAGAAAGTAGACAGAGGTACTAAGTTATTAGTTAAGTTACTAATAACTAATAAGTTACTAGTTATTAATCAAGGACCCAGCAGGCGCAACTCTTAAACTCTAAAAAAAAACTATTCTGATAATGATATCTGAAAAAGCAAAACTAAGTTTGGCCTCTTCTCTTGATACTACTTCTTTATTTTTCCCTGCGAAGTATAAAAGTTGAAGAGATGAAAGTATTTAACCTGCCAGCGCTCCAGCACACAGCATCTTAAAGGGCCCTATCCTTCCGTCCTCCTCAGTGAGGTAAGCCTTGATGTGGGCGTAGCAGGGGAAGTAGATGGCTGAGAAGGGGATGTCTCGCAGAAAACAGGCCTTGGAACCCTGGATGAAGACAGCCGGAGAGAGAGGGAGATGTTTTAGGTTGTGATAGTAGGTTAAACTTTTAGAAAGAGAAAGAAGAGACAAGGTTAAACAGAAAGAAAGGCAGGAGAGTGACAGGATTCGACTCGTGCCTCGACTCCGAACTCAGGTCTCTACAGATTGATTGTTTTTTTTCAAGCCACGGTATGTTAACACCAACTGCCTGATCTCAAACAAGCTATTTAAGTATCAACTGATATTCCAGCCAAGGAAAACACTTCCATAAGACTTCTTATGGCAGGGTGACACAAGCTGTCAGATAAATCATGCCGCTCTGTATGCAAACTATCCGGGTCTTCAGCAGCAGGTGAGGGAGGCGGCTCCAAAAGCAAAGCTGACAGAGAAAAAAAAAGAGTGGGAAAAGCAGAGAAAGACAGACTGGCTGACAAAGATGACTCCCTGTCTGCCACTGTAAACAACACTATATCATCAAGCCTATTGAGTTTCCCGCTGTATTTCTGGAGTGTTGGCCCGCTGCCACCTTCTTGATACAGCAAAGACAGTCAACAGAAGGCGTTTAAAGAGCCGGGGAGGGCCTCCCTGTTTGGGACAGGCTTCATTTAACTCCAATGGGATAATCCTTTGGTTCCTATACACACACACACACACTCACACATGCGCACACACAGACACACATAGACGGAGGGAGGATTGGCAGATACCTGGGCTATCTCTTTCCTCTGGCACTTCTTGTCTGCCTGTCCCTCCTGCTGGCTGACTGGGGCCCGAGCGGCTGCTGAAAGCTGGGAGATTCTATCGAGGCAGGACAGACACGCAGCGTCACAGGGACTGGGACATGAAGGCTTAATATCAGGGTGGAGAGGTTGGGATGGGCAATACACTGGCGGAGCAGCAGCCGAGAGCATGTGTGTGTTTGTGTGTCTGTATAGACAACTTAAACGGTGAAATGAAACACCATTAAATGAGTCAGCTATGTAGCAAAATGCTAAATGCCTCCTACAAACTCTTGCATGTTAGGAAAAACTTCCAAAAAGTCCAAAAACATGAAATCCTCATCTGGGTCGAAAGTCCTACGCTGACAACTTTCCCCCAGTGATGAATGGTGGCGCTAGTGTGTTAGCCACCCGACCGACCGGTAGCTCCTCCAGCAGAGGGTGAGCGTCAGGATAATTACCCTGACAAAGGCAGCTCTGTGCCTGGGTGCAGCCCCTCCGGAGCCAGCCCGTCTGGGGCTTGCAGGCTGGAGCTCGTCTCCTCCCCACCTCCCCTCCTCCACCACCGCGAACACCGCTACGGCTCTCTCAATGCACTTTGTCTCCTCGCTGTGCACAGACGTGGACACAATGAAGAATGTGCACGGGCATGCATGCATTTACACACACCCAAACGAGGAACACTGCATTGTGCAGCATTCTTGTAGACAACTGAACGGAGACAGCACCTATATGAACAAACACACTCTAACATGGTCATAAATTAGGTCAGGTAGACAAAGACAAGAGGAGGCTCCACAGTCTATTACAGCCTTGCCCACAGAGCTGAAAGGTTTAAGAGTTATCTGTGCTAACAGGTGGTAACATCAGCAGACACGCAAAGACACAGAAAAAAGCTGGAAAACATGGCGTGATGAGGACAAGAGGAGTAAATAATCAGCAAAGTATCAAAAGTTAAGTCTGGTCTGAGGGAGGCGAGATCCTTATTGGAAAATAGTTTACTCCTTGAACAGGGCCATCATCTTAAATGCAAATTAATACAACCGCAGGTATGAGATTGACATTTTCAGTTGATTGTGTTTACAGTTGAAGCAGATTCTTCCCTGCCAAGCTCCATTAAGACTTATTTATGTAATTTAATTAGACATGCTCTGTTTCACCCTGAGGGCTAATGTCCTCATCTAGCCAGTTAAGCTGCTAACGTTAGCGGTGGTTGCAGCTCGTTCGCTGATTCCCATTCTGTCTAACCTGTAGCATCCAAAGAACACTGTGTTTGTGCACCTCAGTGCTGCATACAGACTGCTGTTAGAAGTCATAATATTTTGAAGTATAATGATCATGAAAATACAGAAAATATTATTTTAAACACACCAACGCAACCATATTTTTATATTAGCCTCTTTTGACACTATAATTTTTCACGCTTGCTTTACAATGTGTTGGGTGCATAATACATATCATACAACTCTAATATGTTCAAACAGTGCACTGTGATTTTTAGCCCGAGCCACTGGAAAATACCAATTATGGCAACTAAGGTTAAATATAGCTTTTAGCATAAATTGTGCCTTTTCTTGTTCTTGAACATAAGACCACATGGAATTGTTGATTTAAATGATTGCTGATGTGGGGTGAGATAGTATGTATAGCTGTACAAGAGTTAATAGAAAAATCACGAGTTAGTCATAACAGGAACGAGAAATAATGGATTGTTGTGAAATATTGAGGCTGATGAAAATACAATAGAGTGGATACTGGACGTCTGGCAGCCATTTGAGAATTAAACTAGTAGCAACAAATCTGACTTGAATTCAAGTGTGTCATGGAATATGGCTCTTGGCTTCCTTCATGACTTTACCTCCCGTTTAAAGATAAATGTGGTCAAGTTGGAAATACATTGAATGAAATTATGTTTACTTTCCAAAAGTTTGGTACTTAAGTACTTAAGGTCCAACATCTCCTTACTGATATGGTGAAGTGGACTCACTCTAACTCATCAAAGTTTATTTTTTTGCCTGTGCATTGATTGTTTTAAAGAGACTATTGTAACAAATTTATCTCCCACAATCACTCCTGGGACACACATTTATATGAATGTTTACTTGAGAGCAAGAAAAAATGAAAAAGTGAGTTTGTGTGTGAAGACCAAGATGCTGCCACAGGATCTAACCACAAGATTATACTATGATACCAAATAAGCTGAACAATGCAACACATTTCCAGTCAGGTTTCAGCATAAGCGAAGTAATGAGGGTAACAACTTTACTGTAGAGACCAAAGGAGGATAGGCTGATTCTGTGCATTTCTAAATTTCCAGACTTATGAACCACTACAGAACCCTCTGAACCTACTGGGACTTTGGTAAGAAAGCCTGCAGAAATTATCAGAGGGACTCAAATGTTGCCTGCTTGTTTGTGGCTTAGTACGTTTACTTTTATCTACACTGTGTGCAGTACCTTGCATAAAAACTACTACTGCTTGTACATATTTAGCAGATATGAGTGTTAGCCTTAATAAAGCTCAATGAAACGGGTCACAATTGCTCCCAAGACATATTAGAATAAGTAAAATTACAAACGAAACCCAAATTTCTCAATTAAAAAAAAAAAATCTGTATTTAAGTAGACAAGTTGTGTAATTCTGGAGAGATTTTTCTGAACTGCATCAGCTACATCTGAAATTTTGGGTCAAGCTGCATTGTGTGTAAAGTTCCTCTCCATACATGCACCTCTGACCCCAACAATCTTTCTCACCTTGTAAAGTCCAAAGAAGCCTAAGTCCTTGATGACGGACAAGGCGCTGACCCTAGGGCCCGTGGTGATCTCTCCTGCCACCTGCAGGCGGATCTTTACAATCTCCAGCGGGTTGGTGAAGATGACCTGGGAGCCACCAGCCTGAGACAACAGAGACAAAAAGAAATCAACAAAACGAAAGCTTTAAAACGCTAGCTGCCGTGAAGAACGCCCAATGTCAACACAAATTTGGTGTGTTTATCATGAGATTTTGTGTCTGAGTTCCGCTAGAGATGAAGTGTTCATTTCATCACACTGTACTGATGAAATATAAACACTGCATTACAATCAAATCGAAACTATTATCTTTCTTTGGACCGACTGCAGCAAGTGATGCAACCTAACACAAGTGCTGCCTCAGCAACCAGCCGCAAAACAAACATGTGGAGAGAGGAGAGTAGAGGAGAGTACCGGGAAATCCAGCTGATGCGTTTGAATCTGTCAGCTGTTTGTCTTCATCACACAGACCCTGCGGGGACTCTGACTTCTCTTTTTCTCTCTAACCTCTCACTTGACACAATTCTCTAAACCTGTACTTGTAAGAGGGGGGGCAGCAACACTACAGCAAGTTCAGACTGGTCTCCATGTGCCTTTTAGATCGGTCAGGCCTTTATAAGTATAAGAGGTAGCTGCTGTGGTGGAGCTGCGGCAAGACGAATGGTTAACTGTGTCTAGTCAGGGAACATGACGGCATCCTAGAAATGTTTACACTGTTTGTTTTATTTGAAAGTGGGCTTTTTCTGACTTCTATGTCTTCCTTTTTCCCTTGAATTGTTTCTCTTAAGTTTTTTCCGATTCCGTCCTCCCTCCTTCTTTCTCTGACCTCCTCTAAAACGATCTCTCTCATCTTCTCCAGTGCTGTCTCACTCTTGTTACTGTTGCCAGTGGTTACTGTAGCTACACGCAAAAGGGTGGCACATCGCAATTAGATAGCAATCGGTTGCCATGGTGCTGTCTCTGTCTTAAACAGGCCTGGTCTGTTTGTTGTTGTTTCTCTACTTGTCTCACCCTCCATCATTCGCTTGGTTATGAATGATGGATTGTGCTTGTCCCCTCTTGCCTTGCGGGAAAGGATCAAGCCACAATCTGCAACATGGGCATTTTTTTTTTTGCCAAATGTCCCTCAGTTTAAAGTGTTACCATACATGCATTTCCTTAGAAAAGGAGGGACAGACAGCGATCATAATAGTCTCATTGAAGGTGTGTGTATAGTGGGCTACAGCTTCAATTCCAGACCCGACCAGAGGCTGTGAATAGCAGGAGGGCTGCTGCTCCAAAGCTGCTACATCTCACAGCTAACTCTTTACGACTTGTTTTATGGAAATAACCAAGTTGATTACATGCTGGCTAATAGCACGAGCATTAAGAGGCTATTGGCATCGGCCTCTAGCAGCATTGGCAGCTTCAGTTTGATACTAATGAGACTGGAGATGGAGGAGATGAGGATGGTGTTTACACATGGAGAGTAAACAACAACATTGTTCTGAGGGATGAGCTGACAATTAGATGTGACAACAAGAGATAAAAGGAGTGACAATGCGGGGCTTTTTTTTCATGCTCTGCAGTCCCACATTCCTACTTAGCAGTGGAATACTCAGAAACTTTGAACATCCTGTACAGCTGGAGGGAAACAAGTAGAAAAAGAGGGAATCGGACGAATAAACAGAGTGAACTAATGAGAGAGAGAGAACGACGGTGAGACAGAAACAGAGAGAGGAGTAGTCAAAACAAGAGAAGTGAGGGAAGGTCGAGGTTGAGGCGGAGAGGTTGAGGGTTGTGATTATGGAGTGACAGCGTCGGCAGCTCTCTCATGATTCCCAGGTAATTACAAGGCAAGGTGATCCTTACAAACCTGGGACGTCAGCACCTTATGCACGCATCACAGCTCCTGGCTATGTGCATGTGTGTGCTGTAAGAAAAGACCTTGGTAAAGTTTGAAGAACCCCCCCTGCAACGTGTCCACATGCCAACCATTCAATTATGGCTAAACAACAGATTAGCACCCAGTGAAAACATTAGCAAATACCCATAAATAACAATCAGACTTTCATTTGTGCTTAACACCCTTCATGCTACGTGTGCAGGTCTGTGTGTGTAAGTGTGTTTAAATATGTGGGTATTAGATCCTCCGATAATGTTGTCATAAATCACATCAGGCCTGAATAAGAAACCCATTACAAAGACTTAAAACCAGTCGTGCAAACTGTGATACATTCACAGTGAATGCAAACAAAGTATTACTGTGTTTTGAGTCCCAGTCTTACCGCGCTCCTCCTCTAAGCAATGACCCAGTAAGTATTTTGTGTAACTTAAGTCCTAAAATGCAGACCAGTGACTGCCAGATAAGCATCCTGCCAGCTCAGTCAACGGAGCATGCCATTCTTACCAAATAATCATTAGAAACTGGCAACCCGCACCGGAGCTTAATGGTGCTGAGCCACAGGGTTTATGGAGGGGGAGAGGAGGGGGCAAGAGGAGGAGGTGAGGAGAGGAAAGAGTAGGTGACAAGAGTAGAGCAGGAGAGGAAAAAATGAGGCAAAACAGCACATTAGAGGAGATAAAGAAGTTGTAGTGGAGGAGTTCAGAGCACAGAAAGGGAACGTATAACATGACTATTTCCCTCTTCTTTTCATCACTTTTTCTTCTTCTGTTCTCTCCATCTTTCTTGGTCTTTCACTTTATAGACTGTGGATCTGATACTGTGGTCCAAACCAGCACTTTCGCAGCTACCAAATGATATAAACAGATTTCATGTGCTGTGGCTGGAGCCTCACTAAAAAAGGGGATTCAGAAGTGTTTGACTTCTATGTGCGTGTGTGAGTGTGTGTGAGTTCGTGAGTGTGTGTGTGTGTGCGTTGGTGTGAGATAAAGTGGCAGACAGAGTGCAGTGCCAGCACTAACACTGGGGCCTCAGCCAGGATGAAAGGAGCTGTCACGACGGCTCATGGAGGAAGAGAGGAAAAATACATCCATCTTCGCTCCTCTCCTCTACATTTATCCTCTCCTCTCCCTATGCATCTGTTATGGTTCCTCTTCTCAAGCCATATGGGTTGTATAAGAAAGGCAACAACTACTTTTCACACCCAGCACAGTGTGGAACATTTCTTCAGTTCATTTGCTTTCCTGTATTTACTTCACTTATTTCATTTTTCTCACAATTGCTCTCCAAAATGGAACGCTACATTTAAGTTACAGCAAATGTGCCGTGCTAAAATACTTCAACATATTCCTAGAACTAATAATATCAATTAAAAGTGCCTGAATGGAGCTAAACCCATAATGACTTGTGTATCCTGAAATACTTTGCTTTAGTGATCAGCATCAAAAGAGGCTTGAGTGAAAGACCTTCTTTCATTTGCTGAGACTCACAGTGGACTCACAGTGTGTGTGTGTGTGTGTGTGTGTGTGTGCGTGTGTATGTGTGTTTGTGCATACATGCATTGGGGGCAGACCGTGACAGCTCAGTGATCAAACCCCATGATGGGGAGCAGGTAACTAACTGGTGGCGGTGGTGGTGGGGGAGGGAGTCTCAGGTAGCAGCCGCTGTCAATCTCTTCGTCTCTTCCCTGCAAGTGTGTGTGTGTGTGTGTGTACCTGTATGCTCCTCTGTTTGTCATGTATGCACACAGTCCTGCGTGCACTGAGTGCGTGCTCGTTTGCTCTTTCATGTGTGATCGTTACTCGTTCCGTCAACAAATGCTGACTTCTGGCGTCCGAACAGGTCCATGTCTGTCTGCTTTAACTGTCAAAGGGGCGTCCCTCAGAAAACAGTTCAACACAGTTGCAAGATGTATGCTGTCTTAGCACTGTGCACGCTGTGTGTGTACAGTAAAGCATCATTTCAGAACAGTGCAGGATGATGATGATGGGAGAAAAAGGGTCTCCATGTTTGATGGGCTAAACATTTGCACAGTGTTGCAAACATGCTGAATATCAATTGCAATGACACTGATTAAACTCTCACTGAGCATGAAGGTGAGACTTATGACAGGAGAGAGGAGCCTGAAAGGAACCCTGTCCTAAATGATGAGGTGATGAACTGACATGCAGAACCAAACAACATATTTAAATTATTTTTATGTTCTATTTCAAGTATGGTTAGCTCAGAGAATGTAATTTTTTGACAAAATCATAAAAACTAAAAGCTTGTTTTGGTAAATGAACATTTGCAGTCGCCTTAAAGAACATATTGTACTTTTTTGTTGAACTTTCCTCATCTCAACTGTACAGCTGAAGCAATATTATTCTCCCTTTTAGCTAAGCTTGCTACTGCCATAAGCAGATATAATGTAAACTTGTCACAACTCAGTCACACTGTTGTTATTATGATGATAAGAGACATTTACGAGATGATATGCCTGTATGTACTGCTGCGTCTTTATAAAAAGAAGATGGGATGAAAAAAGTTCTTAATTTAATACTCACTGGTCTCAAATTCTGTCCAGGTCTTCATCATTCATTTACTTTTAAACTTTATTACAAATGAGCGAGTATAGAATTCTCATGACAAAAAAACAGTTTACTTGAAACTTACACATCCACCGGCCAGGATCTCAGCTGGCAGTGGGACTGTGCCATCTCTCTGTCTAGTCTTTCCTCGCACAAAGTCATTCACCTAAAAAACACAAAGGTTATAATGAAGGAAAGACAGACTCCGAAAGCAGGTATGAAGGAAAACAATATGGATATACAGTTAAAACACACTGCAATGTTTTATGTAGGATATAAAGTAGAAAATCTGATGTAAAAAGTGAACAAATTTTTATACCATGCCTTAACAGCGATAGTGTTTTATTTACACTAAAGAGTCACTTGTTTTATTTTCTTCTGTGCTATTGAAAGGCATAGAGCATAAATAAGCAGCTGTATAGCAGACATATGCTGTAACGACAACGGTATTGCTGCTGTTTGCACACAAACATTAAACGTTGTATGTGCTGTTCATCAAGATGCTTGATTGACAGTTAACAGATACAGGAGTACAGGAAGGTTAAAACAGGTTATGTGCATATGCAACTAGATGGAAGATCATCAGTGTATGTGTGCAGTATAACTAAGCAACATATAAAATACAGCAAAAAGACTGAAGCAGTAGAAGAAAGTAATGGATCTGTGTTTGTGTGTGCTTTCTAACGCACTGACTTACAGTGAGCTTTATGGCTTTCTCAGGCGCCACACCCAGTAGCTGTGGTACAAGACCTATCATTAGAAAACGACAAAGTGATTAGAAAAAAAAAAAGAGCTCTGTGGTACCCCTACTCACTCCCACACACACAACAGACACGCATACAGACACACGCGCATACATACACCACTTCCACACACTCCACATGATGTGTGGCTTCCCACCGCATGCATCTGACCCTGCAAGATCCCCCAGACGCTAATGAAATCTATTGATGTGGAGTGTGGGGACATCAGAGTGGCAACAAGAGTAGGAGAGAGAGGGAGAGAGAGGGAGAGAGAGAGAGGAAGAAAGGGGTAACGAGAGGATGAAGAGAGAGAAACTGCTTCCCAGAATAGGAAAAAAGGGCAGAGTATAAAACAAACCAACCAAAAGTTTACACAGACCTCAATTACAACCCAGAGCAGGATAAAAATAAACAAAATAATCACAACAGAGCACAATGAAACTTGGCCCCCTACCCAGCCCTAAGGCAAACACACACACACACACCGGCACACCAGCACACTAACACCAACACACACACACACACACACCAACACACACACACTAACACTTTAACACACACACACACACACACACACACACACAAACACACACTTACACGAACATGCACATGTTCTTAAAGTAACAAACACAGTTAATAATCTACAGTAGTTTGTGTGTAACGAGGCCACACACACATAATCATATACTCAATTTGGAGCTGGCGAAAGAACCTGCCTGGACCGCATAAAAAGCAAACCAAAATGATTTTTTCCTTTTTTTTTCCAAACGCTGACATACTTTCTTTGACACACAGTGTACAGACACCAAAGAATATGGGGGGAAAAAAATTCCAAATTTATTTTGGTAAAGTCGTCTCGTAAAAAACCCTGAGGATATTCATGTTTTTCTTGTGCTGTTTTGTTAATGGGACATCCTGTGTTCATTCCGCATTAGCAATTGAGGCTATTTTTCAGCACATTCTTTGTTAAAAAGATTTTTCCAAAGTATTTAGAGTGGGCACTTTCAACCTCGATTACATAACTCCGGCTTGGTTGTCAGTATACCTGTCTGACCATCTATCTGGAGCCGGACCCATCTGCCTCTGTGTCTGTGAAGCCATTCCACTCCTGAAGGCTTTTGTGTTTCCCACAGAAATTCAAGCATTCAGGTTTCCTCTCGGGAGCCCAGTGCTGTCAATCAAAATCATTGGATTTTTTGAAAAGGCCCCTGTTGGCATTCTAGGACCTCTTTTTCAATCTGACCCCGACAATACCGACACAGACACCCTAGCCCCTGTTTCTGAAGACAAGGCTAGTCATTGGGGATGTCAAGCCCTGAGATGTGTGTACCTGCATGCCCAAGAAGTCGCCTGTATGTCCATGTGTGCATG
>JAQNCA010000009.1:540912-552895 GCA_029783725.1 Acanthurus tractus
AAACTAAGCAGCTAGTTCTTTAAAGCAGGGCCCTGCTAAAGGCAAGTAGGTGGAAGGGGGCACAAAGGCACATTGCTGCGACTGCAGATCCACTGCTAGAAACAAAGCCAATACCATTGCTGCAGACGCTGCAGCAATGTGACCAAACTCTCCATTAATGATCATTCTCTTGTGACAGATGTACAGCACACTCTGAAATTTTACCTCAGAGGGGTAAAGTAAGGAGTTTAAAACAGGCAGTAGTGCAAAGACTTGGAGAGCACAAGTTTTCCCAGACAGAACTGAAGGAAAAGTCAGATCCCTTCATTTTCACACGCATCATTTTACATGCATGCCGCTCATCTCGTCTGTGTTTTCCCAGACATGGGTAATCAGCATATTATTGTAACTGAGAGGGTTGTTGATCAAGAAGGGATTGGACCACGGTTTAGACCAGGGAGTCCAGACAAGATCCAGGGGGCATCTCCATAACACACACAGACACACACACAGACAGAGGAAAACATTCCACACACCCATGAGCATTTACACAAAGCTCTGGAGCCAGGGATGAAGCTTATGATGGTTGATTAGCAGCGCCATAACGGCTGCAAAATGATTACCACGAGAGGGGGAGGACATCGTTTTTTTGTGACTATGCAGACCCAACCCCAACGAGACGCTCAATGATCAAATCAACAGCATCTCCCAACCATCAACTGCTATGGCATGTGTCCAGGGCTGCCCGATCCCTGTGTGCAGCCTGGGATGAACTTTGGAGACGGGGCTAATATCCTACTTTCGAAAGGGATCTCCTTTGTATACTGTGCACTTACTCGACTCCACATGACTTTGTTAAATCTTTAAACAGGAGTAGACAGTTCTGTGGCATGCATCAGACAAAATGCAATGCGTGGGACATAAAAAAAGACTAGGATTTAGCAGGTGCTTGTAAAGATGACAACTGAATGATGTTTTTGTTGGGGTGCTGATACAATGCAATTTAAACTGTCTGCCCTGCATAAAAACTCCACCCTATATTCCATATATTTTTGTTTGTTTTTTATCTTATCCTCATGACCCAGCTTTTATCTCTGTCTCCTCTCAGCGGGCATCTAAATACACTCCTCTGATGCGAAAACCAGGCTTGGAAACATTGTTTACAAGTAACATAAATGCATGGTGTTGGTTAGGCCTGGCTGATAGAAAGACAGCTCTCCTTCGTTGATAGTAGTGGGAGAGAGGGGCCTAGAGGGGCTTCAATAATCCCCTGTCCCTGGCATCTTGGCATTGTTACTGACAGCCTTCCACCCACCTGGAACGTGCTTGCACACACACCTACACACAGACACACCCCAAAAATACACACAGGGACACCCAAATGAGTGCTAGCTGCCAGTATCTTTTCTGTTTCTAAGAGTGGACACCCACCAGTCCAAGTCCAGAATGTCCACAGCAGCTGGCAGACTGCTATTTTCCCAGCACGCTCCCTTAACAAAGTTTTTTTTTCTTTTTTTTTAAACCTCCAAGAGTCTACGGGGGAAGAGGGGTTTTTCACACTTGAACAGATGCTTCTATCAAAATATCAGAGGGAAGAAGAAATGGAGAGGCAGAAAGGTAGGAGTCCAAAGGAGCCGAAATGAAATGGAGGGTGCTCAGAGTGCATTATGGTATGTGAGAGAGTGTAAAGAAAGTAATGATAAGAGCAGAGAGAAAGACTAAATTGAAAAAGAGTGAACATAAATAAGTCAGCTGAAAGAGGAAGAACTTCACACCATCCTTGTAGCTCGATATGTCAGTGCGCACATACACAAAACCTGGATTCCTGGAAATTGAGACATCACCACCCTCCAAAGCCATGTCTGACTTTTTCTCTATTTATCTGTCTGTCCCTCTGTCTCACTAGCAGCAGAAAGAATAAGAGTGAAAAGTGATTTCCACATAACAGATTGTTACGACTGTCACTATATCCCCTGATTTACACAGTCGCAGAGGGGGAGGCAGACAAATGCATTTTCACTGTTTACATCTCCACACATACACGCACACACACACCAACCTACTCACATACACACTCAAACACACACTGGCATCTAAGTAAAATTTCGCTCACACAGAAACACTCCAACGGGAAAGTAAGCGAGCATGCCGCCTGACATCCGACCCCCTGCTAAATCTATTACCCCTGACTCATCTTGTTGAAATGGAGTCCTACCTGGTGAAAACAGCAGCAGGCGCACTAGCTTCAAATATACTACACTCATATACCAACCAAAACATATTGTTCGCAGTCATATTTGCATGAGATTGGGCAAGCTGGATGAAAATACAGCCACTAAAGTGGTTTGTTTTGTCTCACGCCTGTTCCTTTCATAAGGTTTGCACGGATGAGCACCTGAAAAACAATGCATTGTGTTCCCAGCTAGCACTGAGGGTGCTGACGTTGCTGCATCTCTATTTTTCTATATCTGTTTGTTTTGTGTTGAGACACAGGTCTGTAATATAATCCTTGAGACTCTGCCTCATCGAATCATTTTTCTATTCAAGTTTTGGGAGGAAAATAAGCCATCACAAAGTATGAGCATCATAAAGACCTTGGTAATGTCAACTGTAAAAAAACGAATCACATCTAAACCAAGGTCTGAACAGACTTTTTTCCCCTGTTTTGCCCTCATATCATTTCCATTCACCTCCACAAAACCAAAATGAGGTTTAGATACAAAGCCTGGGCCATGGGTTGCTAATAGATTTACCCTGATGCCACGGCCACCATTTATCCTGCTCCAGAGCCACACAATGCAACAGAGTGCTCCTGAATAGCATGAGCAATTATAGTGCATGTGTGTGTTTTTGTGTCTGTGTGTGTGCACGCCTGTGGGTGCCTTGCTCTCTCTTTTTCCAATTCCAAAACCCCCACTACTCCATCTCACCATCCGCTGCTCGCACACACACAGTCACACACACACACACACGGTCACACACACCTTAAAGCAGATGTAATAACATGAAACTACGCAGCCACGTGCACTTTGCTCTTTGTAGAAGCCCAGGTGGTTACCATGGCAATGTGTTTTTTTTATCTTTTTTGACTTACCCTAACATTTTATTACCCATCATTATGTATCATTAAATACATACATATTAATGTAAAAAACAGGGGTGATGGGGATGGGGGGAGGAGTAAGTGTGAAATTGGGGGTATATCTACAAAGAAGGAAACACCTGAAAGGGGCCTTTGGCGGTTTGATGTCTCTATGCTATATAATTCAAGTATGAACATCTCTCTGTAAATTTTTTACACCAAAGGATTCAGTTATAGGTTTGTTTATAAAATGCAAAATAACACTGGAAAGGCAGTAACATGAGATCAAAGGGGTACATAATACATGTGCCGATAGCTCTGAGAGGAGTCTTTCATAAGCATGCTACTAAGCAGCAGGCTTGATATTAATGAGGAGATAAATTTGCAGCTTCAAGAGAAACAGCACAGCAATTTGACAGTAAGATCAGCAACTTTTGCCAGAGATATTTTTATACAGTAACAATGTCAATCCTCATGCTGATCCTCTATTTTCAGCATTTTATAAAAAAATATATTTGCCCTCCTTCTTTCACTTTTTGTGTCAAGCATCGTTCTACGTACAACAGCAGTTATTCCAAAAATATACCCTCTGAGGTGCAATGACTGTCTAATAAATTTGGCATTATAGCACATTAATTTCTGTTGAACTTGCGTTCATCTCAAATTTAAGGAGAAACATTAGAACACCAACCCATCTTTCTTCTGATCCACCACCCCAGCCAGCAGCTTTGTGGCCTCATCTGACAGCCGGATATCTGTGTGAGCATGGAGGAAACGGCTCACAAAGTCCTGCGGCGACATGAAGCACTCGTCATTCTTCTTGATGCTGGCATACTGTAAGGAGAAAAACAGACGCAAGACACAGGGACACCCGCTGAGCTTTAGAATTTGATCTAAAAGAAACAAACATAAATCGAATGATGAGTGAAAAGCTTCTTTGATAAGAGGCAAACACAAAAGAGAAAACAAAAAAATACAAACGTAAACTCCTACCTTTTCAAAAATGGCTTTCAACTCAGTGGGGTCGGCCCTCCTAGGCAGAACTGTCTGCAAGAAAATAATCGGAAAAAGCTGTAAATGCAACTTTGTACAACAAGTGAACATAGGGGCTACCTTGCAAAATGCATCCATGGAATGATGTTGAAAAACAGACGTTCAGATTGTTTTATGTGAATAATGTCAATGGATTGAAGATGTAAACATACACAATCATTCATGAGCAAAGAGAAAAATTACATAAACTTTGGAAAAATGTTACTAATTTTGAGCTTCAAGATTCATTCTCTAACTTGAAAACACACATTTAAGAACATATATTCAAAACTCAAGGTTCTCTAACTAGCTCTTTGACAATGACCATTTGTGAAATCTGCTCAGGTGTCTTCAAATAATGACACCAAAGATCCACTTACTTAAAATGGCAGAAGATTCAGAGAGCTGAAAACCTTGTATGTAAACCTTGACTTGTATATTTATTTTGTTGCAGAACTTGGGATCTTATTTTCTTTTGTGGTCTTCTCTTCAACTATCTTTCTACCCCTAAATTTCATATGTGACTACTTGGAGGGTCCAAACCCCTGATTGTGAACCACTGCTGTAGAAGATGATGTTGTTTCTGGTGTGATTTTGTAAAACACAGAAGACAAAGAGGTTGGAATAAAAACTAACACTGATTATAATGATTATGGGTTAATTTACAGCCACGTGTGAGTGTGTAAATTAAACCATTTCCATACAGGCTGAATGCAAATATGTTAAAACGTCTGCTCAGGAGTATGGAAACTTCTGGCTCATGCAAGTAGTTTCTGAGAGGGTTGCCACAACATTTAGCATGATGCTAATCAAGGTTACTCGGTGACTGCAACCGGCTTAACAGACAGTAAACTGTTAAACCGGAGCCGGGGCCTGAGAGGAGCAGGATGGATTAAAGAGCAGTAACATTTTAATGCATCACTGCGCTTTGCATCACTGTTAAAACGACATCTCAGCTCAATTGAGTTAGAAACCGTCAGACAAATGTACATTAAGTGAGTGTTAACTAGCTAACCGGCTAAAGTAAAGTCCCAATGTCATTGCCATTTGTACAGTTTTAACCTCTAGCACATCCTCTTAGCAGGCTAATCGACAACTAACGACCCCTGCGGACACTCTTAGCAGGCGGAAACCTCCGCAAAAGACACTCACTGGACCGAGCACATGACCGACAAGGCGACAGCTCTCCAAAAAGACGAGAAACTGGTGTGTAAAACTTGTCAGCTTACCTTTGCTGCCATGCTCTGCAAGCTCACTGTCAAATAGTCCCGTTCACTTCCTCCTGCGTGACGACGTTCCCATGGAGATCACGCGCCGGTGCAGTGAAAGTAGGATGAAAGAGGATCAGCTGTGCACGTGGTGCGGAGGCACGAGAGGTCAACTGGTCTGGTGGTCAGTAGCTTGTGAATAATATTTGTGTGTATATTTGTGTGTGTGAGAGAGAGAGAGAAAGAGAGAGAGAGAGAGCTTTTCTTCATCTCCCCTGATAAAATGAACCAATTAAATAAAAAAGGCCATCTGTCCTACGATGGGACAGCCATCAGCTACCGTCCTGTTCCTGGTTATGAGATCATTGTGCTCGGGTTACAGAATGAGTTTACATGACATGACAAGGTGTTCTGTGTTCCCAAAGCAAGATCCTGTGCTGTAAGTGACTGTTATACTTATTTCTCATTACAACTCAGTCAAAACTAGGGATTTCCTATGAGGATCAGTTGATACTCAGCCTTATCTAGTAATAATATTTATGATAGGCTATTTTTGTTAATAATTACCTAATTAAGCAACACAGTGCACAGTTTAAATGGGCATGGTTAAGGACATCATCACAGCTTTCTATTCATGGTCTCCTATAATATTTTAAGTGCTACAGCATTTTGTATCCATGAAAAGGAGCATCAGCAACAGCCTCTTTTATACCCTAAAAAAAATTAACAAACAGTAAAACTTGAGCTAAGTTTAACTTCTACAGTTTCACAGGAAACATGCAAAGCAACCACAAACAATGTTGAGAGGTTACTGTGGTATCATGAGAGGGGGGCCTTGTGTGTGTCTGTGCCCAGGGAACCATTAGCTCATAATCCATCCATAGTCATCATGTAAACAACTGGATCACTTCCTTCCACTCGAAAAACTCACTGTCGTAAAATATGCTGTAGGTGGTGTAACTTTGATATGATTTTACTACCATGGCAGCAGAGTATTTAAAAGTTTCTGCTGCAATATTCACTCACAGCTTCATGATACATGAAAACACAGAAATAACCATGTGGATTTATCTTATGCACATTAAGTCTCCACTGCATTATGGAACACAGTTCTGTATAGATATCAGAATAAAAGCCTTAGTTCCTTCCTCACGCCTATTCTTTCCTCGCAATAAATGGTTCCTATACTTTATTTCCAGCTTTTCCAGCCCATCTGTGCTTTGTGCCAGGAGGGAAAAAGGTGCAGAGAGAATTTCATGACTACAAAAGCAAAGGTTAACATTACTCACAGCATAAAAACAATTTAAAAGGGAGCAAAAGGGCTCTAATGGCCCGACAGTCTTCAAAGAAAATGTATTTTGCGCTCAAAATAATTCATAGCTTTTTGCCGGTGGCTTTTCAGCTTCCCGGAGACCCAGCATGAACCACTGTATTTTTCCCAGCAGGCTCTCTGCTCCTCGCAAAATGGCCTTCGCTAGGGCATACCTCACATCCCCTCCAAATATTGACAGCACTGAGTTCATTGCTTATTGGAAAAATGGCTGTAAGTAATGTTTTATCAGCCGATGCAATCTCCACACCTGTATTTTCCCCTGTCATATGACAATATTTGACAAGATTAATGATTTGATCCCATGACATTTTATTTCCCATCACTGTCACTCTGCCAGCAAACAACTCACTTACTTGTGGCATTTAGTGTAGGAAGCATGTAGCAGCATTTGCTTTGCTCTTGTATTATTCATGAACTTCAAAATTTACTTGAGACACGTAATCTACAGTGTCTAGCAGCTTTGACATGAAACTGTTGGCTGTTTACGTGAAAAAATTCTTTAAAAATTACCTTCGGTGACACGATCAGGCTTTTTTAAAACAGCATTTCGTCCTCTATTTTTAGCAATCAAACAAACACAGATTCTGTCAGAGTAAGTGGGTAATAATGATAAACCTTGTGACCTTTGAACTTCAGTGGTTTGAGGGGTCTCCTGCCCAAGTCCCCAAGGGCCCACGTGTCCTGACAGCTTGAGCGATGAGTGGCGGACGGCTGTCTCGATCCGCCTCCTCCTATTTTTAACCCACACTAAACAGAGCTTCCAAAATAGGCCTGAGCTCTAAACAAATGATTAATAGGGCACTTAGGGTCTCCCCACTGACCAGCTATTCCTATTAACAGCCAATAACAGAGGCCCTCTGGGGTCAAAAGGTTTAAAGACTTTCTAATAAAAGTAACAGAGACATGGGGATGTGTTTTTGAAGAAAAAAAGTTGTGTCTCAGTTTGAAATGCTGACAAGTTAATAATCCCTTCTCAAATAGCCCTACCGCAGTAAAATGGCCAGTTTGTTCTTACTTTTATTGCTATCATCTGTCAGTCACTCACATCTTTGTCTTTTTTTTTCTGCGTCTTCTCAAGTGGACTGAAAGAGCTAAAACAGCTTTACAGTAATGTTCTCGCTGAGGCTTTATTCTCATTCCTCACTCTTTCTTTTCTTTTTCTGTTGCTTGAATGTGAAATCTCATTGTAGTTTTAGTCAGGAAATGCCTAATGGATTCCCAAAGACGTATTCATGACATGGTAATGAGATTCAAATTTGTAAGACATTTCTGACCTGAAAAAAGAGGCCGCTTGTGGCAATGAATAGAGAATGTCGTTTGGCAGTCACTCTCACTTATCCTAATATAATTTTTTAAATGTATGGGATGGAGACACAAAGCTTTAAAAGGTTTTCCTAAGGTTGATGGAGAACATGGGTCAATGGCATATTACACAGTATTATATTGTTTCAATTTATATCCTACTGTAATGTGCTGTGTTTAAGGTGCAATATTTCAACTGTTCTCACTTATCAATTATACCTTAGCTGTAAACATTTCGAAAACAAATGTACTGTTAGATCCTGTTTGCGTAACGATTGCCAAAAATCTAAAGTGACCAACTGATTTAGTGAGCTTGCTTTTTTAAAAGATATAACTATGTATTTGTGAATCAAAGATTTCCATCTTCAGTCAGAACTAACAGAGGTTGTGCTTAAGAGTCCGTGAGGAAAGATACAGACAGACTCACACGTTGTTGGTTTTGGTCTGTCAATGGAATTTGTTTGCAGTAAATAATTTGAAAATCAGATCAGGTTTATCTTTTTAAAAAACAGTTTAAATGGCCCGCAGTTTTTTAATATAAATGTCAGGATGCAGAGTTATGGCAAGTTTAGCTTCAGGAAAAATGTATTTTTCAGTAAGCTTCTGGGCCATAAAAATATGCTGAACAGATTTATATGCTGACTTTGATATATTCCCAACTCAGAGAACACAATATATAATATAATATATATATATATATAATATAAAGAAAAAAATAGTTAAAAGTGGAGGTAAATGAGCAATACTAGATTTACTGTCCTAATTTGGGTGGCCATGACATAACCCACATCTTAATTCATTCAAGAGTCACTTTTCCACTTAGTGCGGTTTCAGTTGATGTTCTTAATGGGATCTGTCATTTATGAAACTTTAAAATGTCTGTCTCAAGGAAACATCAGCAGGATGCATGGCTGCAGACGATGAACACAGTGACTACAAACCTGCAACCATTTGATTAGAACCACATTACTTCCCCTCAAATTCAGTGTATTTCATGCAAGAACCAAGATTGATGCCCGAGTCATTTTTAGCTGTGTATTTGAAAAATGCAAATTCTGAGTTGAAAACAAGCCACTGTGCATTTATAAACTGTTGCAAACTTTACATTCGCCAAGTGGGCATTTCATGTATCTTAGAAATGTCACCAGAACCACACAGTAGAAATCTCGCGCAGATAGTGTAGAGTGACTCAGACGAATCTGTTTTGCATAAAGGACAACACAGTGGTGAGAGGATAAAAGATGGGAAAAAACAGCATGATGGGACCGTTCTTATGAAACCAGTCTGCTAATCCATCTAAGATGCTGTATGTAGAAGACAAAACAGTTCTTCTTATACATACTTGGACATCTTTCATGCCTCTTCATATAGGACTCTCTCCATATGAAACACTATTTGTGCTAATACATAAAAGCTATTATGTCCTTTCTTTATCAATCATATAGGGAGCCTATTAGCGAAATAATAGAGTTCACTCTGTTTGCAAAGTCTCTGCTGTCTTGTCTAACAGCAAAACAATGCCTCTTATGATCTACTTTCATTTCTCCAATCAGTCAGTTGTCAAACACTATCCTTAATCATCATACATAACATGCACTGCATTAAAGTGGCATTCTTGTAAACACCATATCTGTAATAGCGTGTGACAAGCTGTCTTTGTTTACACTATAATAACTGGGCGTTTGAATAACTTCTCAATGACTTTAAGTAACCAGCCAGACTCACTCTGCTTCCATTCAGCCGTGCAGCGTGATAACCCGGACTGACGTTTGGCATGGAGTGGACTGTGGATTATATCAAACAGAAGGGCTGAATGGACCCCTCAGTCACTTCACCTGCACTCTTGAGTCATGGGAGTGCATTTCCTGCACAGGCATTGCGGATGTAGAGAACATCCGCTTGTCTCATTATGCAAATGTTGACGTGTGCATTCATAAACATGTGAGACACGTACAGTTAACATCAATAACACACACACACACACACACATACATGCACATACATTTATTTGAAGCACCAGCTTTGCTTCCTCTGCAGACTCTCCCTCATTTCCAACCGCCATGAAACTTTCCTAAAGCTCAAGTTGGGATGTCTTCGTTGTAGCTTCTGGATGAATCTGTTTAGCATCTTTCAGTTCAGATCAAGCACTACACTAACCATGCTTCAGGGCATCTGAGATGGGTTTAGGACCTGGCAAAGCAGGGGAAGGGGTGGATGGGAAGTTTGAGATGGTCCAGACAGGCCAGCGGGCAGGCATGAGCTCCTCTCTTCCACAACAACAAGGACTCACACTGAAGCACGCTCAGACCCTGCAACCCGAGAGGGCACAGGGGTCCTCCAGCTTGCCTGGGCTGGGATAAATGAACCCAGATGCTTCCCGCAAACACAGAGGGACCAAGCTGAGGGAGCGTGGGCGGGGGAGTGGGTGGTAGAGACAGAAAAAGAGGAGGTTTACCTCTTTTTTTCTCTTCATCTGCCACTGGTTGAGGCAGTTATCTGTCAGATTCCTGCGCTTTCTCATAACCACTGATCACAGAGGCCTCCGTGCAAGGAGCATTGTGGGAAATTATCAGAGGGGCATTTTGTCTTTGAAGGAGAATGAGGGCAGCAGCAAATCCTTAAGTCCCTTCCTGTTCCTTTCCGTGTCAGGCTCCCACCTGGACTGAGAAAGAAGAAGGGAATGAGAGAATGATGGCTGTAAATGACTTAATTTAAGTTCCAGTTGGCACAGGAAGTTTAGAAAGTAACATGAAGAGTGTGATCAAATGTTTTTTATGGATGTATATCCGAGATGTGGGTTAGCTGTCCCAGTCAATATATAGTCCAGCATGACACCCACCTTGAAAATCACAATGTGTTGTTTTTTTTGCTTCTTTTACCTTTGGATAGAGTGATAATGATCATACAAATGTGGCTTTGTAACCTTCCCATACAACTTTCAGCAAGGCAATAAATCTCCAAAGATATCAAACTATTAATAAGAGAAAATGTTGCTTGTCTGATATCCCTCTGTTCTCAAAGTGATCATTCTTCTCTCAACAGTGCTGAATCATGCAAAACAAAAGCAAGTCTTTCATGCAGCATTGGCCATTTTCATTGCTGATTTCCATTCAGTGACTGGGGAATGGAAGTTATTGTAAACACATACCTTGGCTTTGCTTTTCGCCTGATTTTCATTGTTTGTCATTTGCAAACTCTTACTTTTTTTGACCAGCGGCCCATCTGCAAAGTGCAACCATTTCTTTGACCAGATGCGAGTGGTGAAATAATAAAAAGTGGTGTATAAAAACATTGGAATGCAGATGCATTCTTTAGTGGTGCTTCAAAGCTTCATTTCTACTGCGGACTGCAGCAATGTGTTTCTTACCACGGACCTCAGGAGTAACCTGTGTCATTACCAATCTGCCAGGCTCTCCTGATGCCATCCAGATGCCCCATCCTGAAACACACACCGGCCTCTTTGTTTGCTCCTCTTGAGGTTTAGGACTTTTTTTTTTCTGCCAGGTTGAACACACACTAACACATATACAGATGCACGTGCGCTTACCCAAATCCAAATTGCAGACAACACACTTTCAAGCCAACATGAGATGCACGCTCAAGTGCATACACTCAAATACACTTTTGCACCCACCCACACTCACAAGCCACCCTCTCTGTTTAAGGGTAAATGCAGCAGTGAGGAATAAACGAGAAATTTCCTATTTCATTTCACTTAGTCTTGCCTGTTTTAGCTCACTCCTAACCGGCCATGCCACGTTGGAGGACCAAGAATTAAATTAGAGAGGACTAAAATTTCTGAAATTAAATGACTGTCAACTCAGCTTTACTTTATATTCTCAGTGCAAGAAAAATACACCAGTCCCTCGATTCTGTTTTTACATAATGAACAGAAAACATAGTTTGAAATATCAAAGGCAAATGTGGTAAAAGGCATCAAGCTCAGAAAAATTATGAAAGAAAGTTGAGTAGTCTGTCTTTGATCTCAAGGATTTGTAGTAAGCCAGCAACATGTTGCTCCTGTATTTGTCATCATGACCATTATGA
>JAQNCA010000009.1:552995-563579 GCA_029783725.1 Acanthurus tractus
TGTGTGTGTGTGTGTGTGTGTGTGTGTGTGTCCTAACATCACAAAATGTCATTTACATCTGCTGCTGAAAGCGTTCATGTTGTTGCATTAATGTGCATGTATACACTATTGTGCATTTGAATGTATTTGGAAATGTGTGCATTTTTGTCCTTATTGCACATCTGTATGTGTGTATGTGTGTGTGTGTGTGAGAGAGAGAGAGAGAGAGAGAGAGAGAGAGAGGATGAGAGAGTGCATGCCTGCGTGGTATGCTGGCTGGTTGTCCTGCCTTGAGGGGAGATAAATGGCTGAGTGTTGTTGTTGTCCAGAGAGCAGACACTCAGACAGCCGCTCTCACATGATTAATTGTTTCCTTGTTGGGACTGGGACCAGTTGACTGTGGCTTGGCCAAGGCCTCCCACCCAGTCTTACCAGAAGTGTGTGTGCGTGTACGTATATGTGTGTGTGTGTGTGTGTGTGTGTGTGTGTGTGTGTGTGTGTAGCAGAGAGACAGAAAGAAGAGAGAGAGAGATAAAAGGCAAAGACAGCAAGAGAGAGAGCGAGAGTATGTAATGTCCTATTTAATGAGTTTGTCTGTCATTAGACTCTTCTTACACATGTGTTATTGTTTTGAACTAAGCCTCAGTGAAGTGATGAGGTTTTTGGTTAAATGTGCTGAAACTGATCGATGTGAATTGAGAGGATCATTTGTCCTGCAACCTTTTTATGTTCACTTGAATTGGATTGTGAAATGTTAAAGGCCTTTAATGGACTTCTTCTCCTGCAGTTTTTTCCCTCCCTTGTGTAGTTGTGATGCAGATACTGTGACATTTAATTAACCATGCACTAATTACTTGATCCAACTAAAATAAGCTCCAGCTATTGCCTTGAGTCATGGCTGCACATTGATTTCTCATAGGTCAACACTGCTCAGGTTGATCTACGGGATGCTGGGTTTCATGGGAGTGCATGAGTGAGCCTGATGATTGATTAATTACAATTATCAGAGGCCTGATAATTCACCAGAGATGATAATAACATCAACTGTGCTTTATTGCTCTGGCGGAAAAAGCCTCTCCGGTGTCTAAATTGTCTCCCCCGTTAATTTCTCTTCCTTCACTGTCCAATGCTTTTAAGTGCAGCAGGACAGGTGGATGGCTGATCTGGTGTGTTCAAATATTGGAGGTTTGGGTGGGGATGGGGGTAAAAAACAGGAGCAAAAATAGAAAACAAACTCCCTAATTGCCAGGTATCATGAGCATACGGGAAGGATACACAGCAGGGGGTGTTGTTGCCACAGACGTCACTGTTAAAAACACGCTGCCATCCTCGCAGGGCCATTTGGCTTGGTTTAATGATGGCATGAGGATGACTCACATGCAACAATGATTCACTTTACATTAAGATCTTTAACCCAGCTGCTATTATCCCCCATTTGTGTTGTTGCAAGTATTGGACTGAATGGAGACTTGTATTAGATAGATTCAAAACATTTAGTAAGTAAGGATTTCTAATTCAGTCATGTGTGCTATTCTGCAGTTGTAAGCCACTATCAGCCTGGAGACAAGCAGTACTGTTCTCTTTGAGTGGGGTGGTCTGCTGAGGTTTGTAAAATGGCATTTGCCTGTTTTACTGATTCTACCGTACACAAGAGAGACTGAAGTTGAAAAAAAGGGTTAAAAATTGAAGCCAAACTGTATACAAGACAAGCAAGTTGGAAGCTGTAATTATATGACTTTCAGGCTAAGTATTTATCATTGCTAAGGACATAAAAACCTAGAACAAATACAAGAAATAAAAAACATTTTGATGCTGTACTCAAAGTTTGGAAAATCTTAAGGGTGCACACAGCACACATCTGCAAGCAAAATATTTTTTTGTCTATTTGTTGTTAACTTTAAAAATAAATGAATCTTTAATCATCTGTAAATATGGAATTTAAAAGTAGCTCAACCACCTCAAATCATGATGATCCCACTGGAGTCAGAGGCTGCATAAACAGCTATTGGGCACTGCTACTAGCTAAGCTTGGCTAATTTAGCTTAGCAGCACTTGTTTTTTCTTTACTCTATGATAAGGTTCTGCTTTTTCTTATTTTATCTCATCTTTATAAAAAAAAAAATCAATGTCTAAGATAATAAGAGCACCAAATTTGATTTTTCAATTGCAGAATATAAGGGAAACAGGACAGAAGTGTGTCAAGTAGCTTTTGCTCATGCCAGCTCACGTGCAAGTCTCAATACCTTGAACTGCAGTCATGGCAATAAGTTTTTTTTTACCTCTACCTTATACAAATTTATGTTATTTTTTTATCTTTTCCCCAACAATTCAGTATTTTTATGGCATATATTTTCAGGTCAGACACTGGTCTTACTTAGTTTTGACTGAACATGTTCTTCTGACTTTGTGGGGCAATATGGGCTATGTACATTCTCTATGCTCTGTTCTTCGTAACTGTGAAATTCTACATTAATCTGTCAAAGTCCTGTGAGATGGATCATGTCATAACCTGTATGGCTGAAACAGGGCACTCATAATCCGTTTTGACATCAAACCAAAGTCTTGTGTTTTTATAGTGATTCAACCACCAGGGATAGCGTTAAACTGAATCATACACATCTGTTTCTTTCTGTGTGCCAACATGTCAGATTGGGTTAAAATACGGGCGGGTTTAAGTGACAGTGAGGCCATGGCGTGATCCCAGACTGTCTAAACTATCCAGTGTCATGTTCACATGCTCGATTGAGTTTATCCTTATTTTCAGTTCAGCTGTGATGACTATTATAAAAACACAGCAAGGTTTTGAGCAAGACTGAAATATGACCCAGATATTTTATCTGTAGCTCCTATAACTAAGATGGCTAAAATATTTCCATTTTAGATACTTATGTTTCCCATAATCATGCATTTTTTGTTCAAAGCATGATGCTTGATGTTTACTGTTGCTTCCTTAAGATTAAAGTAATAGCAGTGTCTATATATACTACTTTTTAGGTTAAAAGCACCTCACATTTGGAATGATGTGTGCTCATCTATAGTAAGACTACAGAAAAGAATAGGAGTTAATAGTCAAGGGAATATTTTGATATTCTGTAAAATATGGTTTCCATCTGCCATGAAAGACTGATAATCCATTCGATAGATACAGGCTACAGCTGTCAGTTAGCTTAGTTTAGCGAAACAAGTGAACAGAGGAAAACAGCTAGCCTGGCTCTGTGAAATCTGATTTTGTTACCTTTGGACAGAGCAAACAGACTGTTACCGTTTCCAGTCATGCCAAGCCACGCTAAGTTAACTCTCGGCCAGAACGTTTATAAGCGTATATCCCAAAATGTTGGATTCTTGTCGACACAAGACTCAAAAACTTATTTCCATAATTATTTACATTGTAGTCCTTGATATAACGATAACGAAGATGCAGGAGTTCAAGTGACTGTCCAACATTATGATTGGCCTACTAAAAAACAATTAAAACTGATGGTATTAATAAATCAACTTAACCATGGACAGTACTGCATCTTATATTCTGGACCTTCCAGCTTATGGCAAAAAAGTTTATTGTCTCTATTTTAATGCATCTTTCTTAAGAAAAAAGCTGGCAAGTGGTACAAACCATAGCACTCATATGCATGATTATAACTCAGCCTATATAATGATGTAACAATATAGCACAGGGTGCTATAAGCTTATAGCGCATTTTGTCATATTGGGTTAGTATGGGAAGTGCTATGCAGGTACAATCGGATAAATTAATCAATACTTTCATTTATTAGAACAGGTACCTTTTTGTGTTTAAGTGATACTTCATGTAATGTATAATCACCATTTTGTACATGTAAAAAAAGCTGCCTTCATTTTTCCACATTTGCATCTTTGTTATACACCACATATTCTGCATCCCACAGAGAAAAGGAAAGGTTCAAGCCAACACAGGATCATTTTGATGATCATTTTGAAGCTGTAAAAGTAGTCTGTGGTCAGTCCATACCGGTTAATTGAGGCAGTTAGGGTAGAAGCAACTTAAAAGCCCCAATCCTCCTTGACACTGATGACTGTCCTACAAGGGACCCTCAGTAGGGCCCTCAGGTCTTTTGATAGGGCATTCGCCAGCGTCCTTTGGGGCTGCTTCACCCCCCACAATAAACAGGCAGCCCTTTGTCACTGGGAGTAAGGGGGTCTGAAGGGTTGTTCCTCGTTATTATTTTCTAAAGTAATTATACCTTATTATCTGTGTTTACTTTAGCGGGGGTGCGAGCGTGCAGGTGTGGGCCATTCGGCAGTAGGCTGGCGGTCTTACTGGTGAGCACACCCCGAGTGTCTTTTTTTAAAAACTCTTTCCCCTCCATCTTTACTTGGAGGTTTTTGGGGGTTTTAGTAGTAGTATTGTAGCCCCACCGCTAATTTCAGCTCAACAAAAGAAACGTGCAATTAGGGCTATTATCGTAGCAGCTGCATGCTTCCTAGCTGTGCAGCGACAGCTTCGTCTACTCCCTGGCTCAGTGGTGAGGGGATTGGAGAGGGGAGAAGAGCAGGGCCTGCAGCAGTGGGGAGAGAGCTGGAACGGTCACAGTAGCCTCCAGTGTCTGCAGAAAAGAGAAGAAAATATAGCCCGGGAGGCTAGTGTGTTTCCTCAGTGTAGACACAGCAGGGACTCTCGCCCACAGGCTTGTGGGCCTTGAGAACAATAGATCTGCCATCTCCTAACATGAAGTGTTATGAAATAGTCCACGCCACAGTTCCATTGGCTGCTCTCTCGCATGAAGTCAATGTGGTCTTAGAGGTGCGTAGGCTGAAGGAGAAAGATTTGCAAATAACAGAATGCTTTTTGAAAAATCTAGACTTTAAGGAATAAGTTAACAGAATTTGCAACATTAAGACAGTCTCACAAACTGTTCTAGTACGTCATCTGAGGAAGAAATTAGAAAACTACACTTTTCCATCAGTAAGCTGACACAGTTGCTCATTTCAAAAAGTAGTCTATTGTTAAAAAGACCTGCAATACAACCCTTTAACAATGCCAAAATATCCACAGTAGATTGTTATTCAGGTCTCTTTAAGTCAGTATATTTCAGCAACAGTGAGCTACTCTTCATCATGTCTAGATAAATCATTTGGGTCACAAAAGAACAACAAAAAATGCTCTTGTAAATTAAGTCAGGATTATATTGGATCAAAGACGAACTAGCGCAAAGCCACTGAAAAGCCTGCCGATCTGTGTATCTCTGTGAATATTGAGGGCCCATTGAGGCCCTCATAGCGACAAACACAAGGGACCAATCTCATGCTCTCAGCACAAACAAAATGGTCACAGGTCCTCCTCTGTTGCTCTCACTTACTGATTCTCTCACTTCACTGACTTCCCAACCCTTAGAACAATCATCAGGCCCAGGGTCCTTAGTTTCAAGGGCATAAACAGATCAGAGTCACACATGTACGACTCAAAGCTCTTTGAGTTCACTTGATGAACATATGACCTTGCTTTATTTCCTGCAGTGCTCGCCAACAAAATATTTTTTTTCTTTATTGACATGTACTGTATATTAGTAGCAGCTGGAGCATTGTCTTTCAATCACAATATGGGCTGTGCACTCAGGAGGGCTGTTGGGCTGTGATATGCAGCTGATTGGGATAATAAGTGGTAGTAAACAGGGATTTTGTATTTTCCCAGATGAGAGCGACAGACTGTCAGGTGCTTGTCGGAGTGCTTTCAGTTGCCAACACTGAAACGCTTGACCTGAGCTAACAGATTTCCACGTCCACCTTTTCCAGCCTTTGGTGCCAAAAATCTGGCAGTGTAACACTCTGAAGTGCAGATTGACTCTTTGCAAATATATATAGCAAATAGAGTTGGTAAATCAGATCCACGAGAGGAAATCAACAAAAGCTAGTAGAAACGGCCACCCGCAGACAAAAGGGGGAGAGATGGAAACAGCATTTTAAAAGTGGCAGAAATGATCATTATCATGATAGATCGATAAATAACAGCCTGTTACATTCAAAATTTATTTGATTAAATGTCACATAAGACTTTACAAAATGTCACAACTCATTAACTCGTCACTTCCAGGTTTACACTCCTGTTGTAAGAACAGATTATGAGATTTTTTTTTAAAACTCCTTACTAGTTTAAACACTCAGTATACCTGTAGTGTTGTAGCCTTTAGAAGTAGAAAGTAATGTAAAAGGACACACACAGACAGATCCAGGCTTAATGTACAATATCCTATTGAGAACCAGAAAGAGACCTTGAGAAATACACTGAAAACATTACAAATTACATTTGCAATGTTTATTAAATTAATATTGATTTTATTTCCCTTTCCTAATTAATTTACTAAATCAAGTTTCTTTTTCTTAAGAATTTAGTTAATTGACTTATTGAATTCTGTCATGTTTCAAAATACAAATGTTCAGTTTTGGCGACAAGTTGATTGTAATGTAAACAGGTTTAAAGTATCTTACTGTGTTGGAACTGTTTTTACTTCTTGTTTGTAAAAAAAAAGAGGTTATAGACTGTGTCTAGACAGAAATCACTTGACAAAACAAATCTTGTATTAATTCTGTCTTAACATTTATGTAAGGATCACATTCCTGTCACAAAACACATTGAGTTACGTAACTACGTTTTGCAGATTAAGCGATACATATTTTGGATTTGATGGAGTAATAACCCCATTTTAATCTCAAATGACTCAATGTTGTACAAAATGAAAACACTCAAGTATAAAAATTATACATTGAGTGCAGTACTTGTGTAAATGTATTAAGGTCACTTTTCACTTGCAGAGGCAGAGGATGGATGTTGTTTTCAGGATGAAAGCTGCTCTTGCAGCCTTGGTCTTACTGGCATCCATTTCACCTCATTAGGACCCTGGGACTGAGAGTCGACAAAACACTGAGAGAAATCATTTTGCCGGGGGAGTGTGGCGGGGATAAATTGGCCTCTGGTTCAGTACGAGAGTCCCTGCTGTGCCAAGCGGAAGAGAAGGGCCTGGCTGGCAGTAGGGGCAGGCCCAGGCAAGGCAGGCTGGGAGGCCCCATGCTGAGACCCCCTCCCTGCCTCTGACAAACACGGCAGTGGATAATCTCTCCTTCAGGGACTCGGCCCAGCGCTGTGGGGCTAAGAGGGAAGGGGGCTGTTATACAGCACAGTGCAGAGGAACTGCCTCTGTATGTGTGTAGCATGCACCACAAACACACCTACACACTTGTTTGCATTGTGCGAACTTCCACTGCACAATGCTTATGTAGAGCTCCGTTTCCACCTGTGTACACTTTTTCTCCTTCCCTCTTTCATCATTTTGACAGTTTCAATAAACAGAGCCTTACATAAAAGTTCTGCTGACATGATTCTTTTCCTTTTTCCTTACAAATATCTCATCTAAGTACTGTTGAACACTTGAACTAATTTTAAATAATATTCAATAAAACATATGGCTTAAAATAAATGCACAATATGCCAACAGGGAAAAAAAAGAGATCGTCTGTTACAGGTAGATTGGGTTGACTGGGCAGGTCTGCCTCTGAGGAGATCAACAGCTCTTACAAAGACTGTAGTTTGCAGAAATTTTAGCCAAACCCTGAGTCATCTATTACATAAAAACCCATAACTGCAAATATGCGCTCAGTTTTCTGTAACAAATGTAAGAGGATTCCAAGGAAGAGAATTCTGGTAATTACTATTCAAACATTAGTTAAATTTAGCCACTGGTTATGCTGCATGAATTGGATGTATGACAGAAACTCTGTTGTACTCATATTACAGTGTGCTCCACATAGTATTTAAGAAATGCAGTCCACTTAATTTAGGTAGGACGACAAGAAAAAGTCTGTATATGACTACGATAGACAACGCAACAAAAGGTAAAATAAATTCAATGCTGATGATTTACTATCTATATGTAACATCATATGAGAGTTTGCAGTGCAGTTGGTCAGTAAAAACACTCAAAAGAGCTGTTTTTTCCCCAAACACTTTACTTCCATCATTTCTTACAAAAAAAGGAACAAATTAACATCCACAAATCTCCTCCAGTGGTATCTGGTCAACCAGAATATATTCAAATATTAAAGTCCATATCCAATGTGATCTGATACTGAATGGCCCTGTCAGCCGTTATGACGTCTCCATCTTGTAACCATGTTTTTCCAGCTCGGCTCTGCAGGGAGGAAAAGGAAAATAGAAAGATCAAGTCAGTAGAGATGATTACAGGTGGGTGGTTGAGGCATAAGTACCCTCTGCTATTGATTGTAAGAACCATTAAGAGATGGGAGTGAAAAAAATATATAAATATTGCATAATGCGTGCAGTTATGGATTTGATGATTACATATAGATGGCAGCTGTGCCCTTTAACAATAATGATATCTTTAAGAAACAACTTAATAGCATGGGAATTGTAATTGGCCTAAATAAAACAATAGCATATTACTGTCTAAAGTGTACTCAAATAAAAACAGACCAGCCATTTATCTACCAACAGTTATTGATTATTTAATGTGAGTGTAAGCCTTAAGAGAATGTATGGTGTTATTACTGTAATGTATAAAGCACTATAATGTTTTAGTGGCCTTTGTTGCACAATTTCAAAAGTGAAACACAGCAACATCAACCTGCACTACTGGAGAGGAGTTGCATGATGGCAAGAATATGAGAAATAACTTGCATAAGTCATTTTGGTGCTATAGGTTATTGAACCGTGTGCTGTGTGAAGATGTTCAGTTATAAATTTACTCTAAAAAAAAAAAAGAAAAATTTTTTAGTAGCCCTTTGATCCCGATGCATGTAAAAAATATGAGCACTGTACCAAAAAAACCCATAACAATACGTAATCATCATGTTAGTAACCTGATTTTCACAGACAGGAGAAATCACCTTCAAGTAGTCCTAGACACTTTGTAATTAATTTCTCAGTAGCAAACATTTATGTAAGATAAAAGGAACAATAATTCCAAACATATCCCCTTGAATTTAACCTGTACAGTTATATTTGGCAGAATATTTGAGAGCAGAAACAGCATTTGACTCAAGAATCCAAAGAAGCAATTTGTACATTAAAGTTTGGAAATCTTACGAGGAAATCTTTCCATCACTGTAGTGCAATTTATCAAAACATAGAATGGTCTACATCTGAAGGAAGTGTTGACTGCGAATACATGTTGGCATGTGTGTCATTAACTACATTTCAAGCAAAAGGATTTGGCATGTAAATCTGAAATCAAGTACAAAGACGTCACAGGAAAATGTCATAAATAACTCCTTGTCTTTTACTAGTCTTAGTAACTTTTATTGCGTAACCTGCCCCACTAGATACAGTGACAGCCTCTACGAGTATTTTGTGATTTTTTTGTAATTTTCGAAATTACCTCAGTTGATTTGAGAAGTCATCCTCCACATTGTCATCATCCCAGTTGTCTTCCCAAACATGAGCATCTTCATCTTCATCCAGCCCCGTCCAATCTAAGTTCGAAGTACAATATCACCAACATTAGGAAACAAAGCAAACAAATTCCATTTAGTCAGTGAGTTTCAAGCTGCCAGACCTAAAAAACTTAATTAAGCTCTTTAATATTAAGCTGAAACACAAACAGCGCGTAAACGCTGACCTAGCTATGAGCTTACTGTTCAGTCGAACGGCTAATCTACAGTGGTTTGGGTCGCATTGACGTCAGATTATATGCAGGCAAAAGTTAGCAGGGAGCTACAATATTTACACTAGAATTACAAAGACGCGGTTAATGTGAAATTCTAACGACACAATAATTGTTACATCAGAGGAAAAAGTGCCTCATCAATCGTCAAATTTAATTAAGTTAACTTCAATAAATAAGCAGGCTGTAAGTTATAACGTGAAAATTCATTTGCTAATGCTAACGTTAATGTGGCTAGGCTAGGCTAGGCTAGGCTAGCTGAGTCACTGTTGCAGGGCCCAGCAAAGGAAAAAGCTGTTTTGGACCGCTGGTTAGCTAAAAAACACAAGGCAATGTGGCTTAAACATTGTCAACATTATTTACCTTCGGCTGGGAATTCTTCAAACTCATCGTCCTCCTCCAGTAACCCAAGGTCTACTGTCTGTTTCTTGTCTGACATGTTGGCCGTGCTGCTGCTGTGTTGCTGTTTGGTAATGAATGGCTCTCCAACGCAGGAGCTGGGAAGCTAAGCTGTTCAAGCGGGTACAAATTGCGCAAACTGCGCACAAAAAGCGCAGCAGTCAGAATGCTTTACTGCAGGACAAGGTAAGGCATATTATTTTAATGCGGCACATTTCATTATATTTGAACAGAGAAACAGACAGTTAAAAGTAAAGTTTAAAGTAAATATTAATACGTTTGATAAAATTTTCACAAAGGAGGCAGTTGAATATTTTTATATATCTGGAATGAGTACATGAACCATTTTCTCCGAATCAGCTTGAAGCATTTTTCATAGAAACTAAACGTACAAAAACTGTCCTTTATGGTACTGACTTTGACAGCTCCATTGCCAAAAGAACTCTGAGGTTCCTGCTCACAGTATGCCTTTGTTTGTGTGTCTTTGTAAGTCTTTGTTTTTTAGTATCTGCTTTGAATCTTTATTAAATTGCAAAATAATTCCAGACATTCAGCA
>JAQNCA010000009.1:577378-594518 GCA_029783725.1 Acanthurus tractus
GAGGAAAGAGAAAAGAGGAAGAAGCGCAATGAATGTGTTGACAAGGAGTTGATTGTGTTTTGGCAGGGGTCTGGTCATTGGTGATGGTTTGAATCTATAACTGGTGATTGTCTTGAGACTCCAAAACCCGAGAGCCATCTGTGGTTGTTTAGTCCACTGCACCGTATTTAGAAAGCATCTTCATTCCTTTAAGACATAATGTTATGTTGATTCACATTTTGGCTGATTATTGCTAACCTTCAGGTATTCAAAAATGGAACGGTTTTGCAGTATCATCTTATCTGAGATCATCATAATAAAGGAAACACTGTTCTCTTTCTCCTGTTTCCAGACTGTTTGAAGCAGAGACATACCTTATCTGACTCCTCCGCACAGAGAGGCCTTCTTTTGTGAACCAGTGGTCCACTCAGCCATTATGATGGCAATCTTGATGATTAAAGACCCGTGGAACAAACTGGGCTACCTGTTGCCATGATGTCATGTCTAGTCTAGAGCAACTGCAATGATTAAGATTTAAGGCCATTAGAGAACTTTATTGGATGCTGTTTGTGGAAAAATATCAATTAGCTCTTGGCTACAGAAAAGCAGTTTGTGTTTTGGATCTGATGTTCTGGCTCTAACTGAACATTTAGGGGCACATATAGGTGCAAATGTTTTTTTTTAAAGTGATGTATAAGAAACAGCTGTTTCTTGAAACCACACTTTTGTATCCAGACTTGACGCAACCAATTATCACTCTTGGATTAAAAGGATCAGCTCTTCAGCTCTTGGCTCTTGGGTTAGTGGTAGATTTGTGGTTTGGATTCAGTAGCACAGTGCTATATTAATCTAACAGTCCACAGTTACAATTAGTTTGAAGAATTTGGTACATTTGAATTTAAGAAGTCTATATTTCAACCATTTTCCAATAACGTTTTCTGTCATTAATGTCAAATGGACTGAAAACAGTCGTTATTTAAAAGAAAATTGTATAAAACTCTGAAAAACATGCTAGTTGAAGCTCTCAGACAGTTTATGTTGGATCTGCACTAATGTGTATTTTATATATTATAATGGAGGAAGTGCCAAGACGGGTGTTGCTCATGGGGCAAACAAACAAAATTTTTTACACCACTTTACACAACATTTAAACATCTTTTGATTCACTATTTTCAATTTCCAGCCTGCAACTTCACTGTTTTGACTTCAGTCCCACTTCTTCTATTAACCATGATTCCAGGTATAGGATGCGGCTGTTACCCATAAAAATGATCTGATAAACGCTAAATCCATTGTATGCTACCTGCTCATCCCTAATCAGCAGACTGACAGAGTTAGTCACTAGCTAATGAACGTAGTGGAGCATTTAGAAGCTACAGTCACATATTTTCCTCAGAAGTTGGTGGGGCCCAAAACAGAGTCAAAAGGAGAATGAGCATTGGACTATAGTTTCTGTAAATCTTGCTATATTTGTTGTATGAGTAAAGCTAATGTTGCTTATATGAAATTGATGGGTAAACAGACAACTTTTTTTTTCCCTAATGCAGCACTTACATGAAATTATTTCTACTCTTGCATTAACAAGTTTTGTTTGTTAATGGAACCGCTTTTTAATTTCATTATACAACCTGTTGTATATGACCAATAAACTTCCTTGTATCCTTGTATCCTTGCTAATAGTAACTACAGATGTCAGTCGTATAATATTCAATGAAATAATTGTCCTACTAGGGAGTCAAATCCTACTACCTAAATGTTAGCCAGCTAGCTAGCAAGCCAAATTTGGTAAAGAAAAAAGGCACAACATGATGCAAATCTTATGCATGTCCTTGCGCAGCAAAACTTTGCAGCTCCAAAATGTTATTTTTTCTGTGATACATGTACATGTACATTCATCATGGGGTTACATGTATGCACATCTGACTGTCCTACATGTGCTTATCATATTTGCTTGCCCAGAACATCATGCATATTATTTGCCACTTAAGATGTGACGCTTGATGTTTCCATTTTTCTGTATTTTCTGTTATTTGTTTGGAACTATACATAGATCCAGATAGTTAGGGAGAAATCGGGAGTAAGTCCAGCTGGGCAACATCTTTAAGAAAAAAAGCTAAGGAGAGAGGTGACTAAGTGTGTTAACCCAAATGAGGAGGTTGAGGAGACAATGCTGAGCAAACAACCATTTTGCAGACAGGTTGTTACAGGTGTGTGGACATTTTGCACATGTAAAGAAATCCCTTTAATAACTTATTGCTTGTTTCCTCACTTCACTGTACAGTCACATGAGTCCATAGGATCTACTCAGCCCTCTATGATCACACGGCTTCACCTCCACACCTGCAAACCACAGCGATGGCCATCCATATGCATTGATGAAATTAATACTTTTTTCCCTCTATTGTCTTTATTTTTTTATCACCATCTTCTTACCATATCTCTTTTTCCTCCTCCCTCCTTCCTTCCCTCCTCCTCGTCCTCCTCCTTGGCCTTCTCACAGGTGGCTGTGCCCCAGTCTGATTCATATGGAAGCAGGCTCTTCTCATTGCCCAAGGCCTCAGCCTCTGAAGCACTCCTCTGGGAGCTTCTACCAGAGATCCAGGCCTGCACTCTTAATGCAAATGTAAAGCCACACTTGAATTGAAAATCTGAGAAACTGTGGCCCTTGGAACTTTTTTTTTAACAACACACACACACACACACACACACACACACACACACACACAGATACCTATGCACGCAATGTAGACACTTAACAAAGCACTCGCCTTCTCCTCCTTGGTCCTCCGTCCTCCCTAAGGGTGGTGTTATTTTTGGCTCAGGCTGCGACATATGTCACAGGGGAGCGTGTGTAGTGCCTAGTTAATTAGGGCTACCTCAAAGCAGGCATAAAAACGGAGGCGATATTTATTAGGCAGCATTTCAGCTGCTTGTCATGAGTGCGTGTCAGCGCTGTAAAACAAAGTTTGAATGAGTGAGTCAGAAAATGTTCAGTCACTAACCATAGCTAGCCTGCTGCTCACAGAGAGATTGACATTTCATTTTTCTTTGCTCCGATTTATAAATACATCCTGCTGCTAAGTTCCATCCTCTCAAGGAACATGTATCCCTCTTGCAGTAGTATTTATTTGTTGTAATCAAGCGGACAGAGCAATGTTTGTCCCCCACCTGTGCTTGCTGTACATGAGTCTTCTTACAGAGGAGGTACAACACTGTTACACACCAGGAGCGTCTGTTAACGTGTGATAATTTACGACGGCCATTTTGAGGTGGTTATGTAAAAGCAGACTTGTTTAATTTTGCACTGAAAGCTAATAAATCCCAGAGGTAGAGTGAATTAGTGCTTCTGTACTTGTTGTAGAGACAAAATTAGTAACGCACAGTAAGTGCTGATACACCTCACACATAAAATGAAGTTTAGTATCAATGTGGGATGAAACTTTATTTTCTCTTTCATATATTAATTTCTTCAGAGGGGTCAGAGTGTGTGGTTGGCCAGGTTTCCTGTTTACAATTTTGTTGCCTCTAGCTATCTAATATGACAATTAAACTTTAGTGAGCTAGAACCAGTGTCAATATTAACCAATACTATATAAAATTAGTTCTTTTGAATAGTGAAAAATGTCTGATGAGTCTCAAACTATTAATTTGCGACGCTGGTTATTCACAGCATTCACACAACATTAGCATACGCAACAATCTGCTGTTAGTCTTCTGCTCCAGTAACTACACTATTCTATTTAGTGTATCATATTATATATATGAGCATGTATTAAAATTACTGTTCTGCTATTTACTATTATAATTTACCAGATGCTGGATAAATGCGAGATATTTTCCAATGGAGTACGGACCCTTATTAGATGTCTTTAGTTTGTATATAGGCAAAGGTTACTTAAGGGACTCCTGTCAATGTGGGACTGAATAATTATCATTTGTTAGCCACAACTTCAATCATAAAAAGAGATTTATATATAATAAACACAAGATGATGAGTTTTCCATCCAATGTCAGCTTTCACTAAATCATACTCGAAATTTGTGCGTGTCAAACTAATGATTTAGCATTAAATATGGAGCCAGACAAATATTTGCAATATTAATTTGAGAGGATAAACAAACCATAACTGTGTGAGCTGCCTCACCTCGAATGGGCCCTTTCCTCTCCGTGCAATTTTTGTAGAAGAAAAAAAAAAACTACAACATTATTAAATTCCAAGGTTTTTCAGCTCAGTTACAGCCAACTGCTGGTAATGACCGTAACTTAAAGGGGTTTAAAACCAATGATCCTTCAGTAGTTTCTTTGCCATCCTCTCTCCTAAAAACCTCCTTTCACACTACATACGCTTAATATGTTGGCCTCAATGAAACAGAGTTGAATGAAAAAAATGAAAAACAAAGATCCACTATTTCAATAGCAGGATGGAAGTGCTTCCTTTTTGCTCTTTTTGGTCGTCGATTGCCTGATGTAAAACCTAAGAGCTCCCTCTCTCATTTTCTGTCCCTCTTAAGAAGAATTTCAGAAAGAAGTAGTCAATCTGAAGAAAAACAAACACCCGCCACTTTTTTCAGACCCTTCACAGTGACATTGATGTAGCGTGCCACACACAAAGTCTTTGTCACCTGTTTGTCTTCCTCCAGCAAACACAAAGACTATTGTTTTTGCTTGTGTGTGGAGCAGTTTTGGCCACTTCACACCTGTCATTCACATCTATCCCAGCCTGTCCATTCAGCAGTGTGGGTCATTTTTTTTCAGTGAGCTGCGCTCGGTTTCCCAGAGAATGGACAAATACGTGATTGTCCAATTTATACAAAAGACCAACAACCTAATAATTGTTCCCACAAAGACGGACTCATGAACAGACACAGACGTGTTCTTCCAATGAATGATTTTGACGTTGAGCTGAATTCTCATGCACTCTGAAAATTTATTGTAGTGAAGAATATCATGGCTGCATCTTCCTTTTTTTCACCATAATGCAAGTCTATGAAAGCTTCTGTAATACTGTAGTGTGAGCTGGTTGTTGGTTTCATGATTCATGGCCTGGAGAGGATTGGGCTGTGGTTAGCAGTGAAGGTGCCAACAGAGGCCATGTGATAGGCATTACCTCAGAGCGAGGGTCTGTGGTGATGATTATACTTTAAGAGCTTTTTTATGCTCATTAACACTTCTGGCTCCTTTCAGGTCTGGGGGATGAAATCCTGGCTACCTCTCCTTTGAATGACATGTAGTTGTACATGAAATATAAGAGGTTAAAACTGTGTATATTCTTGAAAAAATGTGAAAATAAAAATCATAAATTCCAAAACTGTGGGGTTTTTTTCAGAAATTTCTCTAATGTTTGATGCATAAGGAAGTAAATACTCAACTGTACGTAGAGCTTCCACTAAACTCTCTAAACAGGGATTAATTGTTCTGTTACTTTCAAATTTATCATATCTTTTCCACAGCTTCAAGTAAAAAATGCAATGCATCACACACAAGTTTTTCTGCTCACTTTCCTGCAAGTTACAATAGTTTGTTGTTACTGGGATTAGAGGAAAATATCAAACTTGCAGAGTGTTTAGGCTCACGCAGCGATTGTTAGTACAGTACTGTTGTAATAGACTTACAAATAGGTACTTTCCACCTCGCGTGCATGAATAACTGTGATTATGGTGGGAGCAGCATGATCACCTACTAGAATTAAACATTGCTCTATTACACTATTTAAAATTATTACTCTGTCTCACAATTTTATGAGCCACCATTCAACGTTTTTCTCCTGTTTTCACTGTTTCGACTGCAACTTCATACCTCCTTGGCTCTGGCAGTTTAGCATAAATAAATTAGTGATGGCCACATGCTTCACTGAAGAAACATTAGAAAGATGGAAAGAAAGCTCTGTGTTGGTCTCTAGCAGGGAGTTGTTGAAATGGAGGATATAATTTCTGGTTGACGTGTTACATTTATAAATACGATTCCTCATGCTGTTCTCCTTGCTAAAACCTCAAAACTTTTTTATTTCTTCAATTTTACAGCAGTAGCCGCCTTGGTTTTTCTACTATCATAAGTTGGCTTTCACACATTGGTTTTAGGGTGCCAAATGACGCCTGTAAATGCTGCAAGACCCTAAGAAATTGAGACTAAAGGCTTTACCAAAGCATTGCACTGACCCAGACACTAATCGCAGGGTGCTAAACCAACTCTTGATAGCTTGCGTATTTATGAACAAGCAAAATCACCAGGGGATTAAGTGAACTTCCTCTGCCCATTTTTTACGATCTAACACAGGGATTAATCTTTTTAGCTGACAGTGATGAATTTTATTCAATGCATCAGTCACATTACTCATGTCATATCTAACTAAGACAGAGGTACACATATTTTTTAAATTAATTTGACAGCACAGCATAATTGAATCCATAAAGATTTTCATTTTAAAGGAATAGAACAACATTTTACGGAATAACTTGCTCTCTTTCCAAGAGGGAGATGAGAATATATAGATTTCATTGTCTATTGAGTTTGTGTTAGATATGGAACTGGAGTTGGATTTCATTCTCTGGCTTGGCATGAAGATTCAGCAGCCTGGCACTGTCCAAAATAGGAACCATAATACAACAATAGACCTGTCAAGAACTCCAAAGATGTCGTAATTGCATGATGCATCTTCATTGTTTGATCTGTACACTAACAGAAATGTAAAACAACTGTTTGTGCTTTGGTGAGTCACGTGTTGAAACTGTTGTTCTTAACAGAGCAACAGTTTATCTGCCTGGCCAGTATAATGCTAACAAATTTCAACCAACATAAATTTTTCCAGCTATTGTGTAAGTGGCCAGGTCCTCTCGGTCAGCACAGGTTTTGGCTTGTGTTTAGGGCAGGAATGTCAATTATTCAAAAAAGTAAAGTATGAATTCATCTGAACTCGAAAATGAGGAGTGCTTCTTTACTGCTATAAGTAAAAAAACATTCATGAGGGTAAAAGAAAATGTGTTCTGCGAAAAGCTACATAAATCTTTGTATGGGAAAGTGTGTTGTTAGCTGAGCCATGCTAGCCCTTGCTCTTTTCTTGTTCATGTTATTTCCTTCCCACACTTGCTTTTTGCCTTACATGCTATTACATTTTGTAAAACTGCCTCCACACATTACTTTCAGATTGTTTGACATTAGGACCATTCATTCCCAACAAATGGCTTTTTTTCTCCATTTTTAATTTGCAAAACTAGCGCACATAACTCCCCCTTGAAACAAAAGATTTATAGAACTGCTAACATTTAATTTACAGGGTTAATGTACAGTGATATGATTGTTTACTTGTCTGCTTTTGAATTCTTATATAAAGTGAAGCTAGCTTGTTGCCAGCCTCACTAAACAATTTTTGACTCTAATTCTGTAGATTACATGAAACTCTTATCAGTCTTCTCAGGTCATATTTGGACAGAAAAGTGTGAATATCAAAATTTCATAATGTTCATTTGATATATTACTAATAACAAAAGCTTAAGCCTGACTTATGTGCAAAGAACTCTGAGACAACATTACAACAACAGTAAGTAAATTTTAACAATACTTCTGGGGTTTCTATCAAACAATGGTCTACTTGAACATTTATGCAACCTCTGAGTGAATTGCACAGGCTTTGCAAAACTCCCCAGTCTCGATTAATTTGATTAATTGATAACACAGCCAAGCAGGAGCGCTGCAGAGGATTCATTCAGCACTGACTTCTTACGTATTATTGAAAAGCTGAGGCTGAAAAATGGCAAAGGGACACATTGGTTTGTTTTGGCATGGGAGCCTTGTTCCATTCTATGAAATGGGTTTGCAGACTACTGGTGTGGAGCCGCTCTCTTTTATTTGACTATGTGCCTCGCTGTGAGAAAGGAAAAAATGGCTTTGTATAATCACCAACCAGCCATATGGCCCCAAAAAAAGGAAAAAAAAATGTTGGCAACTGCTTTTTGTGCAGAACATTAAAAAGAGAGCAAGAGAGAGAGGGGCAGAGGGAGACGTTTCTGACCGCAACTCATAAACCGCACTTTATTTAGACTGGCGTGCACCCATTATTTGTTCACAGGGGCTTTCAGTCAGTCTGAGGCAAATATGTTCCAGCATCTGGGGGGGAGGGAAAAGGGGGATGATGGAGGAGAGAGAGAGAGAGGGAGAGAGAGAAAGGGAGGGAGAGAGAGGAGGTGGGATGAACTCTTGCCAGGTGTCCGTTGCCATGGCGTTCCATCAGGCGACTCCATTGCGGCTCGGCGGGCTCATCAGAGACTGAATGCCAATGGGAGGGTGTTTGCGCCGTGGAGAAACTGAAAGTGGCTGTAAAGCACTGGGCTCAAACCAACCCCCCCCCCGGCTGCCACCCACCCGAGCCTACGGGAATGTATAGAATGTGACCTGTTTGTGTGATGCATGATTGACAGGGAGAGTCTATATAATGCACTCAGGGCTGACTTTCTCGGTTAAATGTGTCACTGCAAATTCAACGTTTTCCACGCCATATTGAAGAGAGTTGGGTTTAAAATACCGCCTCACAATTCCTGTTAGAGGGCTGGTTTGCTGCTGAGCAGATGGATTTGTATGATTTTCTTTTTATGCATCAAACCCCAGGAATGCCAAGTACCAGGCTGTATGGATTTCCTTTTCTTTTTGGGAGGAGAGGGTGTGTGGGTTCTCCAGAGCGATGTACTACAGCTGCAGCCATGGCAGGAATAAGGATGTCATTTTTTACATACATAAAGCATGAATCAAATCCCAAATACCAGTACATTCACATTCCCCTAGGCTGCCATATTCCGAGTTGTCATTGTTCTGCTTTGGGAAGTTCATGAGCTTTATTTTGGTCGTTTTTCAACTCCCCAAGAGAACTTTCATCCTTCCAAAATCATATATACATGGAAATAAATACATGTCAATAAGCCACTTAAAACAAAACAAAACAAAGGTTAACAGAAAAGGTCTAGGCTGAAGCTTTAGCTCATTGTACCTACCCTTTATTCGTTACATTTTCAAATAAGAAACCGTTTCACTTGGTATGACACATTTTCACATTAATATGATGTAAAAGGACTAAATCTTTATTATATAATTTGTTGTTTTGCGCACTTCTGTTATCTCAAATGTTTCCCAACAATGATAAAAACTCAGAGAAATCCCTAATTTTTTTTCAAGGTCATGGTGTGTTTCATTTTGTTGACTGGTGCTAACTTGAAGATAAAGCCAATCAGTAAGCAAGGAAGGAAGTCTTTAAAAGTGACCAAACATAACATGAATAAAACTTAAATACATTAGCTGTATTTGTGAATCTTTCTGTCTGAGTCTGTCAGATAGATTCTCATGTGCAATGCTGGCTGTTTAAACAATGACATAAACAAATCCCATGATCCCACGCTTCTTTCAAATTTCATCTCTTGTTTTCATTGTTTTGATAGAGAGACATAAAGCGGCAGAAATTATATTTTGTGCATTTAAGGGAAACAATGTGACTGTTACGCCGAACTATGTGATAAACCCATAACAACAACAAAAAGTTGCTTTGAGTAAATGAAAAGTTTCTTACCACCAACCATTCACTTTCGTCCGCCATATTTTATTGTACCAAAAAATTTTAGACGACTGTCAGAGTTTCGAACTGAGGCCGGCTTTTACGTGAAATTTCCAAGTGGGGAACTCGTTTTTCCGATTATTCCGACATCACATGAATGCGCTCTGAGTCCCAACTACTCTCCCGCTGTCATGAATGGGTTTACATTATTATCCTCCCGTACTACATGGCTCCAAGCAGAGTGTTCATGTTCATGAATATTATGTGGCATTGTTGCAAATGTCATCATCATTGATACACAAAACAGCTCTATCTCTATTCACCTATATTCCTGCTCAGGCGGCGACTGTACATGCTCGCGAGCTGAATAGGCCTCGCTCGCTGCAACTCTTAGCAACTGTTGCTATGTGTAACATTGTTGAACTGCACCTCGCGCTCGCTCTTCAAACGCGAATGACTAATCCATCACGGAGCGCACTGAAAGCTCTTGCTGAGGCCTCTGGAGCCGCTTGACGCCCCCCGTGACCCTCTCCTGGATGTTTCCTCATTACTTTATAATGTATTCACGCTTATGCTTCCATGGCGCTCGCCCTGGCCTCGTAATGGGAGGAAGCAGTGAGCTGTTCCAGTGCATACGAGCCCGGCACAATTTGCACTTCATTTTTTATTAACAAAAAAACAGCCAGCCCAGCTTCTGGCGGTGCCTTGCCAAAGCTCACCAGGCTCCAATGTGCGCTGCCGACAAATTTCCTGCAATGTGACGACAGGATAGAGTCTCTCAGCATCAGTGGGGTACCTCCGCTGGCCCCCGGGAGATGCTGTCATTATGCGTGTTTGCAATCATGGGAGCTGAATACCTTGGCTGGAAGTGAGGGAGGACAGGAGGCAGAGGGGAGAGAAAGAGATTGAGAGGGGGAGAGAGAGGGAGAGAGAATGAATGTTTCGGCTCCTCGGCGGTGTTTTGAGCTTTCTGAAATGCATGTGCTATCATAGCAATGTTGTGTTTACCACAGCAGGAGGCAAACACAGAGTCACAGTGGAGAGGCGCGGAAACGCCAGACACAGTAAAATGAGCAAAATACATACATTAGGACTCTCTGTATTCACCACACACAAGCTGAGCTGAGGAGGAAAAAACTCATTTCAATATAAATAGATGACAAGCAGGGAGTGTGTCTTTATATCAGCTTTTGAACATCTTTTTTCTTCTTTTTTCTTTTTTTTTTTTTTTTTTTTGCTCGCCCCATGGTAATATCCAGCAGAAGCCCTGGGACGAGTTTTGCTGGGAAGTCAGGATGTCAATGTTAATTTTCTTCCCGTTGCTAAGGAGACTCTCTCTCTCTCACAGAGACCCTGGTTCCCTCCCCCATGGTCACCACGCTTTCAGTCAAAGGAGCCTTTCTGTTTCCAGTCTTCTCCCTTGTGCAATCAGACATTGAGGAACATCTCCGCATCAGGCTGCTCTGTGGACCGGGAGACCCACAACATCTGGGGGCTGTATTGATTTCCAGTGGTGGTGGCGGTGGTGGTGGTGGTGTGTGTGTATGTGTGTTGGGTAGGGGGTGTCTCCCCAGTGAGCTATTCAGAGCTGCTACCTTAGCACACAGCCAATCTTCTGCTGTGATTGTCAAGCTAGTGTTTTGATGGCAGGGTATAGTAGCTGTTTGTCTTACACAAGCAAGCGAACACCTTAATGTGGCCCATCGACACCGAACCCCCATTTGAGCGTAAAGGCTTAGCTGGTAGCCACATAAAGGGAAAATTGCTAATGTGAGGACAAGTTGTAGGGACAGCATTGTAAACACTGAACATTGGTGTCTGTCAATGCATAGTCAGAAGTGGGAAATCACTGAAACAAATTGTGCTGCTGCCACAAAGTGTTCCCTCTCAGCCTCCATAGTCACCTTTCTGACTGACACGCTGTGATAGTTATCATGTAACAAAACATCAGGAGCTTAAGGGGGTTTAGATGATATACTGTAGGGTTTGCACTGCCAGGTGTAAACCCCTTTTCACCTTATGGAGCTTGAAGTGTCCCTGCAACTGCACAAAAGCTTTATACCAGGTCACTGAATCATCTCTGGCTCTGCTATCACGTTCTTAGCTGCCTTGTCGGCGTAACATTTTCACATTTCTCAGTTGAAATCAATCAGATGAGGAGTTCCTGGCATTAGGACAGGGACAGTAAAGAGGCGAAGTTAAAGCCTACTGCAGCGCAATGTTTCTTGTCCCAGAAATCTTTGCATGCATGCTCCCTTTAAAAATATGAGCAACAAGTTCAGGTGGAGGCTGTCATTTGAAATATCAGCATGTGTAAAAAATAAACCACCAAAAGAAGAGAGAGTGTTGCGTATTGGATTTTATTCAGCATCAGACAGTCAGATACAGCCTGGAGGTTTCATTTGCATTTAGCAGATTTTATGACAAGTACAATTAGACAATATTTTATATACAAGCACAATAAAATTGTATGTTACAAATAGTATTTTACACATTTATCAATTTTATTTAGGTATAAATTAGATACATCAACTCAGTCTTCGAAATGTATTACAATTCAAGGCCTTAATTTCACATTCAGAACAAAGGCTTGGATAGATTATTTTCTAGATTAATAATTTAGTCTATGAAATGTCAAATAGTTAACAAATGTCCATCACAGACTCCAAGAGCCTCATGTTACATGTTCAAATGTCTTGTTTTGTTTGATCAACATGCTAAAAATACAAAAATATTCCATTTAAATATGATATAAATCAGAAAAAAGCAGCAGATTCTGGCTTGAAATAATCAGTAAAATAATCAAATGGATTATTGAAATACAGCTCAAGTTGCAGATTATTTTTTTTTGTCCTAAGTGTGTGAGACAATCAGATTTTTTTTTTATTATACATGCAGAACGCACACACAAGATGTCAGCAGCACACTTGCCTTTAACATGGAAATTGCCCAAGCCATAAGACGACATCTTAAACTGATTTCTTCTAAGTGCATATGCAGGCAACAGAGTTGCTGGCTGAGGGCTAAACAGGGAAAAGACAAAAATGACAGGGATTTCACCATCGAATCCCTTTAGCAGGCCACTGACACATGAATGAGGGCAAAGAGAGAGAAAGGAGAGAGAAAGCGAGGGAGGGAGGGAGGAAAAAAAAAGAGTAGACAACCAATTTGGGAGTAATGCAACTAAAAACTGACAAGTGTAATTTCATCCATCTGGGCCGATGTGTAAAAAGCGCTGCTCCGAACATTCCCCATGATTCCCCCTGATTGATCTTCCCCTGGTCTGAAACACCTATTATTAGCCACGAGCCTAATAGCACCAGGATGGCTCAGCGCTCTCCCAGGGGCCAATTCTCCGGTCATCTGCCCCTCACTCACCACAGCTGTGGAAACCAACCGGGGAGAGGGAGGAGAGTCGGGGGGGAGGGAGGCGAGGAGGAGATGGAGCTGCCAAGAGGGGATGGAGGCGTACCTATATAGAGGGGGGGTAGGTGGGTAAGTGAAGGAAAACGGGGAGAGGGGTGCAGGGTTAGGGAGAGGGAGCGAGGTTGAGGGGAGAGGAAGAGAGGGGCAGAGTGGGTATGAAGAGGAATATGGAGAGGAGAGAAGAGGGACTGGATGGAGGAGAGATGGAGGCCAGTGGCTGGACATGCATGGGGGGTTGGGGGTGGGGGAGCTGGGGGTTCATGAGAGGAAGGTGGGCGTGATGGAAAAGCCAGGGAGAGATACTGTGGGGCAGAAAACAGGGAGACAAAGAGATAAAAAAAAAAAAGTTACTCATAAGTACTTCTTAAAAAATCTATTTCCCCTTTTCGATGCTTATTGAAATTAAAAAAACATTAGGCAATTTATTCAGTCACTTATTGCTAATTTAAATTCATATTTCACATGAAGGGGGTTAAAAACTCGTGTTCATCTTTAAAGTTCCCCAGGTGAGGAAGCTGTGCTCGCATGCTAATGCCAGGCCTGAAATGTACACAAAAGAAAACATGACTGAAGGCACAGTGCGCTTGTTTAAACTGAATTAAAACTGAAGGCCACACATTTGTTTCAGGTGTGATCCTACCAAGATAAAAACAAATCTTGTTTTATTTTGTTTTTGACATGCCATATTGTTGCTATTTAAGCTTTTAATTTTCTTTTATTAATTTAATGTTAAATCACTTGTGCTTATTTCAGACTGTAAGACTTTAAATCCCTTTTTTTGACATTATAAGCAGCATATACACATTTAATAAATGGTTCATAATGCAATATAATGTGTCTTTAAAAGAGAAGTGTTTATTTATGTATTTATCAACAAATAAAAATCGTAAAAATGGAGACTGAGTGGTGATTATAGTAAAACAAAGCTCTTAAACCATAAAAATATTTATTTTCATTTGAGAAGTTATTGTTGTTAGCAAATATTGTACATTTAGAAAGATTTTAAATCTCAACTTGCAGCTACATTATAGCGTTATAAACCATTATTAAATGTTAACATACTGTTAATGAGTGCTAACGAGTGGGACTTCAGTTGAAGTGTTCACAACTGAATCATAAAAATTACACATTTTTTATAAAAGAAACTCAAAACCAGAAATAGCTCCGTTTCATTCACTCATAACAAAAGACAGTGTTCATGGTGTTGAACCCAGAAACGCCATAATGATGCCCAAGGTTAGATGTCAACAATAAGAAAGTTGGCAACATGAAAGTGAATGAGAAATGCTGATTGCTGTCTGGCTCTTTTGGATGATTTTTGCGATGGATTAAGGTCAGAAGTCATCTGTTAATCGCCCCTTCAGTCTCTTTGATTGAGTGAGCCCTCAGGTGAGGCGTAATGCATTTTCAAGGGCAATGATGACAATAATTGGCTACCTTCACTTCACCAAAATGGACCAAGTCCTAAAAATCCCTCCACTCAAATCTGACAGTTCAGAGCAAATGAAAATAAAGGCTCTGAGGGCTTTCCAGGCAACGAATTACTAACTATGATATTATTAGACTGGCTGTAGACATGATCTGTCGGCCAAATCAGTAAGCTGATCTGTGATCAGAGGACCCTGGACTGTCCCACTTACAAGTGGATCACGGCAGTTTAAATACTTCTGTTCAAAAGCTCATCTTTTAATTTACAAGACACAGCAGATCATCTTTGGTTTTGGTTCATGCATGCAAAACTAGTCCAAGAATGAAACATTTGTCACATTGCTGCAGGTCACGAAATTGGAAGGAACAGTTAATCAAAGGACGTCTCTCTGCTATTTTTTACTTTTTTGCATGGTTTGTTTTCTCCAAAAATGCCTAAGAGATTCTATCAACATTTGAAGGTCATTTTATTATTATTTTAGTTGTGTGATGGTGTGACAGGCCTTCTTTCTTTTCAAAAAAAGCATCTTAATACTCTTTCTCAGCATTTCATGTGCACATCGGTGTAGCTGAACTTAATCTCCTGTATGTTCAGTGTGGTTTTTATAATCCTCTGACGTTATTTAAAGGATTCTAATAGTGTGTGTGTTTTTTAGGTGCTGAATGCTGAGTGCTTTCTGATATTTTTAAACCCTTAATAATTATCTTGCTGTAAATAAATAACATTTTCTAATGTTTTATTTTCTATATTTTAATGTTTTTAAGAGAGTTGGAGCATAAAACAGAATAAAAGATTTGACCGGTTTAATTAAATGGGGGATGCGATGACTGTAATAATAATGATGACAGTACCAGCAACAGCAACAACATAACAATAATAAACATCAACAGCCAACTAAAATCTATAATAATAATACTTATAGTTAATATAATAATGATGGTGATGGTGGAGATGAGAGCTGTAAGAAAGAATAAGGTTACTTCATTGTTTTTGGGTGAAAATTTTTTGCTGAATATATGTAAAACAAGAATGGACAAAAGCTGCTTTTGGAATTGTAATATTATTTTATAGGACAAAATTTAATCATTGAACAAATAAAACCTTTTTACCACTGGATAGACTTCAGTAGACATCTTTTCAAAATAAATCAGTATTAGGTCTTTGTACTTTTGCACCCAGCGTTTTTCTACCTGTAAATGAATGTTTCTTTCTTTTCTTCAATGCGTATTAACAAATGGGGAGACTCAGAATAGGAGTTTTCAATTGCAGGATCTTGGCAAATACGTAGGTTTTTGCACAAATACCACACTTCATTTATTTATTCAGTAACTCTGGACTTCCTGTGTGCAAGATGATGACTCAAGTGGGAAGAGCACAAGCCCAAACCAAAACCCAGCCTGATCTGAAATGCAGTTTCAGGTAGGAGTGTCTTAAGGGTGCAGCAGACAAAGGTCCACAGCTCTCACCTGGCAAAATCCTGCAACCCACAGCTCCTGTGAATGCAAAATGCTCCCACACCACACTATTTTTTACCAGGTGTGACTTCTTTTCTCTGCACTTTCTTTCCACCTCAGTTCACATTGTGCTCTTAAATTTCAAGCTCTTTTATTTTGCAGCTAGTGTTGGCTATTGTGTGCTGCACTTCCTCCAGTGGGGCATTCATTCCTATGAGAGTCAGGACTTTCCTGTTGGAGCACACACACTATTTTGTTGTTAGTTTGTGAGCATGAAGGTCTGAGTGTGTGTAGGTGTTTCTTTGGGAGAGTTGGAGAGGATTAAGATTTATCTCAGCGTCAGTCTATATTTCTTTAGAGCATGCCATTTACAGCACCTAATGCAGAGTTTTTACTGTTTACTTATAAATCATATTTAATATGTAATTATTAATGAAATGGCCTGTCTTTTTTGTCTTTTTGTTTTTTGATAACAAAATATGTGTGGTGAGAAATAAAGAGCTATGTCAGTTTAATTAAATTCTCAGGTATTCAGAGAAAATGTCTTTTATTTTCGCAGTTGTGAACGACATTAGTGTTTGTTGCTTTAACGGATAACAAATCTCATTTAGATTCCAGCCATTTTAATTAGGCCTAATATTAATACGCAAACGAAAAACGACATTGTTTCTATAAAATTATCGCCACTGTAATATAGTCTGAGCCTTACAAGGACTGATAATGTTATGATGGAACATTTAGTATCCCATTACATTTCTTTATATCTCCTTTAAAAAGTTAGACGATAATCCAGTGCTGTGCGTGGCTCCATGCAGCGCGTGACGCGGTAAAGGCGCGCTCACATCCTGTGGATGGTTTTAAACCACCTGCCTGCTCGGACACAGTGACCCACCCCTTCCTGCACACTGATGATGACCTGAATCTGTCTGTGTCACTGATAAATGATCCTCACATCGCAGATATTTATTTTCCCTTAACGAAAAATCCCCACCAGAGGCTTTGAATATCTTCTGTCCTGATTTTTATGCCTGTTCTTTTAAATCTCCTTCAGTAATATTATGTTATGTTATGTTTTTGGTTAAATATTACAGTACTTAATAGCTATTTTACATATGAAACTTCCAACGGAGTAGGTTGAACGGACATGTGCATCACTAAATAAAAGATTATCACACTTTAGCCGAAATGTTGATGTGATTATTATAGCGACAACTGAAGCAGCAGCATCATATACAAACAATATCCAAATAATAATAATAATAATAATAATAATAATAATAATAATAATAATAATAATAATAATAATAATAATAATAATAA
>JAQNCA010000009.1:610342-639230 GCA_029783725.1 Acanthurus tractus
TTTTTTTTTGCTTTTATGATACCTCATTAATCCCCAAGTTTTCAACCCACCATCCCAACAACTGTTTTTATATGTATGCGTGCGCCTCTTGTTTTTCCTGACCTGCTAAGTCCGCGTCTCTGCTTGTTCTCCCAATGTTTTATGGCGGTTGGAGAACAACTTCACGGCCTAGTGCTGCCATCAACTGGTATGGAGTGTAAACTACAAATTTCCTCCGATAAGTTTGATGCTTATTGAAAGGTTTTCGTAAATCGGATTGTAGTGTATCGTTTCTTAAACTAAGCCAGATTTTTATTTTATCAATCATACATAAATAAAAATAAAAAAAATACAGAAAACTACCTTTGCTGTTGTCTTCCAATTTGAATTCGGGTCAAGGCTAGGAGCGCGCGTCGTGCGTCTGACGTCATCATTGAGTTTAATCAGCAAGATAATTCCCCTCCTTTTCAGATCTACGTTAACCTTTTAGTTCTTTTAGACGAATTTGCGGCATTTTACGCGTGTGCAATAGCCCATTATTTGAACAAATTTGCACTTTGATTCCATTAATGCTTTAGATTTTTTAAATTTGTTAAATATGAGCACATCATATTTTTAGATCGTATTATATCCCCTTTTCGTTTTGTAAATACTTGCACAGATACAGATATAGGCAGTTTGGCAACACAAGCTTTTTTTTACTGGTGGGTTATATATGTCATTTTTTGCATTAAAAGTACCATTAAAATGAATGACTTTGAGGGTTTATGCTGGTTTACGGAAACTAGGCAAAGGCGGAAGTAGATGGAAGTGAGACCTCTTGCGCTGCATGGGTCTTCTCTTTGCTATCTTTTCTCTCGTCTCCCGTTTTGTGTGTTGGGGGGATGGGGCCGTACCGAGGATGAGACACTCCAAATATTTACCATTTGGCTAACTAAATATCTTTATTTTCATACTGGACTTCCTCCGTTGACTTTGTAGATATAAATACCTTTCGACCACGTATGAGTTTAGGTGGAATTTGGCCAAAATAAAGTGGAGTATCTGTACGTCCACGACACACGCTTAAAAAGTCGACAAAATGTATTCCTCTGCTGGAGGTAAGTGGTGCTGCTAACGTTAGCATCGAGTAAGAGATGCAGCTAGCAAAAATTAACACAGTACTTGCAGCATTTTTTTCGGCTACATTGCATCGAGCCGTTGCTGAAACGCACACTCGATCCATGTTTCATTTAGCTTCTTACTATTAAACACAACAAATCCTTTGATCAAGAACATGTCGTCCCAGTCGTATGTGGAGGCATTAGTAGTGGGGGCAAGCTTAGCTAGCGTGCAACAACAAGAAGCTGCCGTTAGCCAAGTTAGCTTCAATGGCAACCCGCTCCCGAACTTGTTGTTAGTTAGCTCCTCACCTAGATTTCAAGATGTTGGATCGATTGTTGTACTGTTTTTTAAAATGTATATCAAAAATGCTATTGTATATGGTTGTTTTGAATGCGAAACAGGTTAACTCCAAGAGTTAGAAGTATTATTCGGCCGACCATGCCATCTGATAATCTGATCACCAGTATATGTTAGCTTACAGTGTCCAACTTCACTATGATAGATTCAGTAATCTTACACCGTTTCTGACAACCACATCATTTCCGAGCCAGTAAATTATTCTGTAAATGCAACACGGAGTTTGTGACAATGGGCATGTTAGAAGTTAAGCGAAAAGTAACTTTTGCTAATGAATTTTGAGGATACAGTCACAGTGAAGCAGTTGGTTCATATTTGGCTTGTAGTTAAGTGTTAAAATATTGCAGCTTTCGATGTGCATGGATATTTTTCTCCATCATTGGCTTTTTTTTAACATTACCAATAGACGTCAAAAACTAGAGATCAACCATATGTATTTATCTCTTTATCCTGTTTTAGGTTGTATCTTTGAAGTACCAAAATAAAAACTGACGTGCAGCATTTGGCTATTTCTAGTAGAATGGGCGGCATAAGCAGAGTTAGATTGCCAGCTTGCTTGACTCCTTCTGTGTACATGTTGATAAGAGTTTTGCAAAAGTTGTCCTTGATGGTGAATGGTGGCGTTGTTGAAGCGATAAGAGAGCAAGCCCTACTGAAATGGGTGTTTCGGGTGGAAATGTGCACATAAAGATGAGATCTACTTTGTATTTCGCCTGTTATTACCACTTGCTACAGAAACAGTTTATGTTAAGTTATTGATTAGCACACTTAGAGTTCTGTCCTGTTATGTGACTCAAATGTCTGTATTTACCCTTTGTATATATAAGCAATGTATGTATTTGATTGTTGATGACTTATAATTTTGTCCTCTGTAGCTTCTGAGATGCTCGAGGGACCACGTTCCTCTGGGTCAGCAAGCTCTGGTAAGATTTTCCCTTATGTAGCCTCAAAAGCCAAAGTCCCAACATTGGTCTAGTGTTAATGGCCACATTCTGCTTTTTTACATCTGTCAAGCAACACTGCATGTGCTTCTTTAAAGAACAATTTAACATTCCCACTGAATAACGAAATTGTTCATGAAATGTGACAAAGGTCATTTGGCACTAGAATCATGAAGACAGTGTCATTCTCGACAGTCAATATTCTTCTGAAAGCACCTTATTATGTACTTTGAATGGTGGTGCTCACTTTTATACAGTAAAGGTTATTCAATAGAACCCACCATAAAGGTTTTAAGGGTGTTGCTCTGTTTGAATAAACTGTGCTGGAGCACAAAGATAAGGCACTAAGGAGAGCAAAGAGTTCCCCTGACAGTTTCACTGTAGCAGAGCTTCAAATATAGGGCCTCTTGGTTCAGTGTACCTACTACTTTTTATTATAACTTCAGTTTAATACATAGATTTGAATACACCTTAGTAACATCTCTGCCATTTTCAGTTTGAAGCAGTAGTTCTTATTTGATCTTGAAAGATCCCAAATACTAAAATAATTTATCTGTAGCTGACAGTTTGAGTTTTGCTAGCCTAATTCAGCTACCAAGCTCCATACATACACAAGAAGATCTCAATCACAAAATGCATATCTTTTTAAACTCAAAGAATAATTATACCAGCTTGAAGCAAAAATAATCAGTGAATTAAGTAGTGGTGTTAAATAATAACTTAACTCACCAATTTCCTTCACTTTTAGACAACTATTAAATCTAGGTGCTTCAAATTTAAAAGGAGAGTTACTTCAAAACTGTATTCTCATGTTTCACCTCAGATTTATTCAGAAACAAATTTTGGCAGATTTATAAGATGGCGTTTTGATGACCATCACTTTTGCTTTATTTAAGTTGGAAACAAAGATCAAGGCTGCCCAACAAGTGCCAAGAACTTTCCAACAAGATGTGGGAGGGGTTTATGATACGGCCTCACTAAAAGAGAGCGCAGCTGCCATGAAATGAAAAGTTATGAAGTCATTGCAGCTGTGGACAATGATCACAAGTTTTCTCTACAAGGCTTTAACAATGATACCTTAGATATAACAACCTAAGACAATCAGATCTGGGATGAGGATTGCCTGGGCAAAATTAACGCTGTGGTGTTCCAGAATAGTGTGTGTAAAATAGATGACTTCTCTGAGTTTGGCTTTTTACTTCTGTTTCACTGCATTTTGCTGTAGTTTTACTGCAATTTCACTGATCTCGTGCAAATGGGAGATTTACAAGTCAACATGGTTGAGCAGGTTGTGCAAAACTAGTTGAGACAAGATCTGGCTCGAAAACAGTGCAGTTCATTTACAAGTACATTTACTTTGCAAGTAATTCTTAGTCTGTTCTAGATCATTTTTTCTGAATGTAACCATTAATTAAAAAGAAAAAAATTAAAGAGAAGATTTTGTACATCTCCGATAAGGATAAATGCACGAATTAAAAAATTACCCACTGACTCTTTGTTGTTGGTTACTTATATTTTCTAATACTGTGAGTCACAGAAACATCAAAACTGTCTGTTGACTCACAATGAAAGTTGATTTTTCATTATGATCAACTGAGGAACATTAAATTGTTTTAATTTCCTTATGACACCATCCAGTTATACATGTTAACATCTTTCTTTTCTTGTTTTATTTTCCCCTGATTTGACCCACTGGTTTTAGAGCCTCCATCTTCTCCAGTGCCAGAATATGTTTTCAAGCCACCATCAAGGCCGGACTTTGGCACCATGGGCAGGACAATCAAGCTCCAGGCCAACTTCTTCGAGATGGAAATCCCAAAACTGGAGGTCTACCATTATGACATTGACATCAAGCCTGAGAAATGCCCCAGGAGGGTCAATCGGTATGTAAATGTGTATTCCCTAATCAGAAGCCACCTGCAGGTGTAAATCAGCAGTAGTATCCTGAGAGTTGTGGTAATATGTTTTGTTCTCTTCTCAGTGAAATTGTGGAGCACATGGTCCAGCACTTTAAAACACAAATCTTTGGTGATCGAAAGCCGGTGTATGATGGGAGGAAGAATCTCTACACTGCCATGCCCTTGCCTATAGGCAGAGACAAAGTATGTACTTGTAGCATAGTCTGTAGAAATAAAAATTATGCTTCTGGAGAAATTCATAAAGTTTTTTGAAGTTGTAAAGCATCACAGCATTGCCTTTGTCCTTTTTTTCCCCTCGTACATCCAACCCACAGGTAGAGCTTGAGGTAACCATTCCTGGTGAAGGCAAAGACCGCAGCTTCAAGGTATCCATCAAGTGGGTGTCCTGCGTCAGCCTGCAAGCTCTGCACGAGGCACTGTCAGGACGGCTTCCCAGCGTCCCCTTTGAGACCGTCCAAGCCTTGGATGTGGTCATGAGACATTTGCCCTCTATGAGGTGGGTGTTTTTTTATGTTAAGGATAGAGAAGTCTAAATTTGAATAATCTGATGGTCTTAAAATGTCTTATCTATGATTTTGACCGGTCTTTATGATTTATTTATAAAGTAGTGTTAACTTCAGTATCGCATTAAATGTGTTTTGGGGAAAAAATTTGGGAACCAAACACATGTGCCATCCTGATTAAAGCAACCAAGCTGAAAGGAACAAACACGGCCATGATAGAAAAGTGTTGCACAACCTATTTTTTCACTTACTTCATTTCTGTGGAAATTTCCAGGCAAAAATTGGGTTCCATTTGTGTCACTAAGGTGTTAAAATCAATTTTTCAACAATGAGGAGACAATTCGTCATATTTTTGTGAGCAGAACTACACCACTGGCCGGTTGTGATGGTGATAATTGTCCAAAGCATTTTCATGTTCCTTGTATCACAGATCTATTTTCTCTCTGGTTTTGCTATGAACAGTCTTTCCTCCTGCCAGTTTGGTGAATCCCCTCTCTTTTTCAACCACAACATGCAAATCAGGTTTTCACAGCCTGTCATCCTCTTGTTACAGGTACACCCCAGTGGGCCGCTCTTTCTTCACTCCCTCAGAGGGATGTTCGAACCCGCTCGGTGGTGGCAGAGAGGTGTGGTTTGGCTTCCACCAGTCTGTCAGGCCATCCCTTTGGAAAATGATGCTCAACATTGATGGTAACTTTTACATTGATCATTCACAAGTAAGTATGAAGTGAAGTTGCTTCCAAGGATCTCATTTCAGTGCTTGTTTGTTTCCAGTTTCGGCCACTGCGTTTTACAAAGCCCAGCCTGTAATTGAGTTCATGTGCGAGGTCTTGGATTTCAAAAGCATTGAAGAACAACAGAAGCCCTTAACTGACTCTCAACGAGTGAAATTTACAAAGGAAATTAAAGGTAAGTTAAGCTCAGATGCTATCTTAGATGTAGCTGTGACAGATTTTTTCAATAACACAAGTTTTTAATTGTTATGCAATTTAAAATAAGGGTTGAAATGCTAAGATTTGGATCATTGTATCTATTTGAAATTCAAATTTTTACCTGTTTTGATATTCAGTTCAGACTTTTAAAAGATGAGAATATTTACTCTTCAGTCTCTTGAGTTTAATATTTGAACAATTAAAATGTTCATTTTTCCCTGTTTTTCTCTCTGTCATGAAAGGAGTTCTTATCCACATACTCTGTCACATGGCAATTGAAAATTCACCTTTGTTGTGTATTTTTTTATTTTTCTATATATGTAATTGTTAATCGTAATTCCTCCATCCAGGCCTAAAGGTGGAGATCACACACTGTGGGCAGATGAAGAGGAAGTACAGAGTGTGCAACGTGACCCGAAGACCAGCCAGCCACCAAACGTAAGAAAGCTCGCTTATCTCTCCTTTTGTCATGTTGTGTCTTTGTTAGTTACTCTGCTGCTTTAGTACGTCATCTGCAGGACCACCAACAATAAGTGTTGTCACATAAAATGTAGAAATGCGGATGTAAAACTCTCAGTGCTCTCTGGTGTGCTTCCCTCAGGTTCCCCCTGCAGCAGGAGAATGGCCAAACTATTGAATGCACAGTAGCACAGTACTTCAAAGAAAAGTACAAGCTCATCCTGAGATACCCCCACCTCCCATGTCTACAGGTGGGACAGGAGCAGAAGCATACCTACCTACCTCTAGAGGTAAGCAATATCAGCCTCGTCTACTCATTTGCTTATTTATTATTTAACCAATTCACTATTGATTTTCTCTTAACCTGTTTCTGTTTCATGGGTGTCCATTCCAGGTATGTAACATAGTGGCAGGACAGCGCTGCATCAAAAAGCTGACAGACAATCAGACCTCCACTATGATCCGTGCCACAGCCCGATCGGCACCTGACCGTCAGGACGAGATTAGTAAATTGGTAAGCCATTGTGAGATAAATATTAACTGAATGCAACATGGAAGCGATCTCTGTGCATGAAAGCCATTAAAACCTTGCAGCAGTTGTCAAAACCTTGGTTTCCACGAGCTTAAAGCTATTTCTGCAGCAATGTGAGACCGTAAATGTTAACAATGTTTATATTGTGTCAGCTGCTTCATGCCAGGAATCATCGGTTACTTTCTGGGGCCCATAGTAAAACTACGAAAAGATTGAGAACTCAAGAGCTTACTGCCCAAATAAGGCAAAACCATAAAGCGCTAACAAATAGCGAAAGCCTGTGACATCAGTCGTCGTAAACATCCCTGACCCACGAACCCCGACAACCGAGAACTTTGGAACACGTACTGATGCCTGCAGCTCCCACCAACAAAAGTTCTTACTAAAAAGGTGTTGGTCGGCTTGTTTATAGTGGTGTCACTGTCACATACGCAGGGGCCCAATAATCAGTTAGGATTCAAGAAAGACGAAATCAGTAGCAGCAAAACAAAGCTATCTTAAACAGAAATAGTTGTGGTTTAAAAATCTATCAAGATTCTGTGGCTTAATGGCACATTTTCTATCAACTTATTTTCAGGGATAGGCCTTAGCTGGCTGTTAAGGTGAGATAAGAAAAGTTTGTGCCCATACTGCCAAACCATGAGTAACGCTCCAAGCATTGGCTCTGTGGTGTTTTCTTATTGGCTACTGCAAAAGAGGTTTCAGGATGTTGGTCAAACTTGGCTGACACTTAAAGTTTTCGGTCTTTTACTTTCAGTATTTAGGGTTTGTACACTGACACCAGCACCTGCACAGCCAAACAACCAACTCTGTTTGAGAAGTTCTGATAAATTGAAACAAGGATTAGTGATAATCAATCAAGGCTTTTTTTTCAATAATGACATTTGTGAAAAACATGGAGATGTGTACAGTTGTTACATCAGTGTATATTTCCAGAAAAAATTAAAAACCTTCACTTTGATAAGTTTTCTGGCATTTAGATTAATTAAGAAAAGGAGATTTAAACCTTCTTTTTTTTTTTTTTCAGATGAGAAGTGCCAACTTCAACACTGACCCTTATGTTCGTGAATTCGGAGTGATGGTGAGGGACGAGATGACGGAAGTGAATGGCCGTGTCCTACAGGCACCGTCCATTCTGTATGGAGGCAGGGTACGTTGATCACCAGCTCTTCATGTGTTGATGGCAGCCTGGAGTTGAGTTTTACTGGATTAATGTATCCTGGATTGACTGGAACTAATAAGGCTGCTGTCATTACAATTTACAGAACAAAGCAATAGCCACACCAATCCAGGGAGTGTGGGACATGAGGAACAAGCAGTTTCACACAGGCATTGAGATCAAAGTGTGGGCCATTGCCTGCTTCGCACCTCAGAGGCAGTGCACTGAACTCCTGCTCAAGTAAGTAAACTGCTCTAGCATGCTGCAAACGTATCCATGACATGTATGTAGGGTTTGAATGCAGGCAGCCCTCAATGAAAGTCATAAGCATGGCACCGGGCCAGAACACACACCTAACAAGTATACAAGCACCAGGATGCACTGAGCTGTGCGCTGGAATTTAAAAATGTTGCATTCACAGAAACGGCACAAAGCTGTCTTATTTGATTTGTGCCCCTGTTGGGTTTTTCTCAGCTGTCACGACAGCCCAGTTTCCAGAGTCTTTCGCTGTATTGCCCCCCTGAGGACTGAGGTATTTTAGCTCTACAGGGGCATAGGAGTGCATGTTGAGTATAGACAGCCGTGCCATTCATTTGTAATGCCTTCGCTAGGTTTTGTCATTTGCGTTTGTGTACTTAAAAGCTTAATGTCAGCCCTGACATGTGTTTGATGCCAAAAATAACACGTGCAGGACTTGAAGATTTTCTTTTCAGATATATTGTGGCTCAGTGTCAAAAACAATCCTCTTAATTTTCTGTATTCAGTACTGCTAAGGTAGTCAGAAAATTTAGGTACTTGCGCTAATTGACTATATTTAGCACTAGTGTTAAGATGCTAAAGGTAGTTCAGGAGCAATATTAGACCGTAGCCTTTAAAAGTAAGTTTTAAGCATTTCACCTCTTGACTTGGTTGTCGTTACTATCTTTCAATCAAGAACACTCAACTGTGAATTCATTAGTTCCTCTTCTGTGTCAGGGCATTCACAGATCAGCTGAGAAAGATCTCCCGGGATGCAGGGATGCCCATCCAGGGCCAGCCCTGCTTCTGTAAGTACGCCCAGGGAGCTGACAGCGTGGAGCCCATGTTCAGGCACCTCAAGTACACCTACCAGGGCCTCCAGCTGGTGGTTGTCATCCTACCGGGGAAGACGCCTGTTTATGGTGAGAGATCCATCCACTCACACAGTCTGTATTGTGTCACTTATAAAGGAACATGATTTGTATTTATTATTTTTGGAGAAATGATCGTCTCATGCTGTTGGATTTTCCAAACCAGCTGTTTGAAGCAAATGTTTTTGCTCCGGCATAAAAGAAACATGCTTGTAAACCAGTGAAGATTTGTATGATTAGTGAGAGTTGTATTTGAAGAGCTGGCAGTTGGTCTGGTGTATCAGAGCATGCCTCCTGCTTCAGAGCCTGCTGAGCAAAGTTTACTTCAGCTATTTCTGCCCTTAGGATACAAACACGAGGAAACACGCGCTAAATAGAGCTACATTTTTGTGTCTCTAGGTCGTCCTAACCCACTCACTTCCCACCTCACTTTGTCAGTTAAACATCCGTAATCTTATACTAGTTGTAGACAACAACCAAATTTAAGAATTCGCCCGCATATAAAAGTGCATACACATTACATTATTGGTTGTCACTGCAGTGGACCAACACAGGAACCCAAAACATAAAACATGAATATTGTAACTGATCATTTGTAAGAACTGTTCTCCTATCGTCCTTCTGTGTGTTGTAGCTGAGGTGAAACGTGTTGGGGACACGGTACTTGGCATGGCCACACAGTGTGTGCAGGTGAAGAATGTTCAAAAGACAACACCTCAGACCCTCTCAAACCTCTGTCTGAAGATCAACGTCAAGCTGGGCGGTGTCAATAACATCCTCCTCCCACAGGGCAGGTTGGTGAAGACACTGATGATGAAATGGTCAAATAAATTTAAAGGGAACTTTTGAATTGTTGCAACAAAATAAAGAGAATGCAAATTGTGAAATACAATTAATATCACTGAACTTCGCCTCTGTCACCACTTTAGACCTTTAGTGTTCCAGCAGCCAGTGATCTTCCTTGGTGCTGATGTGACTCATCCACCTGCAGGAGATGGAAAAAAGCCTTCCATTGCTGCTGTAAGTAACACCAAACAATGCAACATGGACACTTTCCATTCATTAAATACTTACAGGATATAATGCAAATACCAAAGTCACTCACAGAATTACAACAGTATATGCATCTCTTTAGCCTCTTGTAACTTTTGCCTTTACAGTCAGCACATTTACTGTATCGCTAGAAGGCAGCCATTCCTAGTAAAAAGCAACTTTATGAGAATGCTACCCACATTATACAAAGATGAACAAAACAAAGTTTTGGAGAGTTGGTGATTTAATAGTAGCCGTGTATATTCCCCTAGTAGCCAGAAATCTTTAAATGTAGCTTTGATCAGTAATTCTACAATGAGATGAAATTATAAACTAAAACTCATTTCAGGCTTAGAAATAAAGAGTAATCGAAGACATTCTTCTTTCTAGGTCGTTGGTAGTATGGATGCTCATCCAAGCAGATACTGTGCCACTGTCCGTGTGCAGCAGCATCGTCAGGACATCATCCAGGACCTGGCCACCATGGTCAGGGAGCTGCTCATCCAGTTTTACAAGTCCACCCGCTTCAAGCCCACCAGAATCATCTACTACCGCGATGGCATCTCTGAAGGCCAATTCAACCAGGTGATGCACGTTTCCGGGAGATGATAAACTTTGAAATATTAGACAAGTGTGTTTATATACACATAGCAATAAAAGAATGTGATTTACTGAGCAGAGCTTAGCGTCAATGTTAACTTATGTGTTCAATCTGCAACTTTTCCCCTGTTAATCTTTCAATCTGAACTTCTGCAGGTCCTTCAACATGAGCTGCTGGCCATTCGAGAGGCCTGCATTAAACTAGAGAAGGATTACCAGCCTGGTATTACCTTTGTGGTTGTGCAGAAGAGACACCACACAAGACTCTTCTGTATGGACAGAAACGAGAGGGTCAGTAAAGTTTCATCTCTAAAAGTGGGAATTGTCATTTTTGTCACCAACTAATAAAAATAAATGAAATCGGCAATTTTCAGATCAAAATTAAGTTGTCTGGTATGCATTAAAGTCACAAAGAGATGACAGCAAGTCAGCTGTTACAGATGATTGTGTTCCTACTCAGGCAAAGTTCATAAATTAGAGACTTTTGATTATCATAATGTTGTAGTGTCGCTAGCATTTAAACCCCTAATTAGTGAAGGAGTTCCCATATCTTATACTTTCCATTTCAATAAAAAAGAAATTGTGCATAGGTCAGAACTGTATCTAATGCCTTTGCTTATCACAAAAACATTTTTAAATTATTGCAGGTTGGAAAAAGCGGCAACATTCCTGCAGGCACCACAGTGGACACCAAAATCACTCACCCCTCAGAGTTTGACTTCTACCTTTGCAGTCACGCTGGTATTCAAGTAAGAACTGACTTTGTGATCAACTGTAATTGAACTATTAAGTTAACCAGTATTGTAGGAAAAAGAAGTGTTTCCTGACACATTTAATAAATTTTGGACTCCTCGTAGGGTACCAGTAGGCCGTCTCATTACCACGTGCTCTGGGACGACAACCACTTCTCTTCAGATGAACTGCAGGTCCTCACCTACCAGCTATGCCACACCTATGTGCGCTGCACCCGGTCAGTTTCCATCCCAGCACCAGCTTACTATGCCCATTTGGTGGCTTTCCGGGCTCGCTATCACTTGGTGGACAAAGAGCATGACAGGTAAGGACGCAGAGCCATTTGCTGCCACCTTTGTATTTGTGAGTAATTACGAATGGAATAAAATGTTTACGAAAACTCCCGTCCTGATGTTCTAATGTCACTGTTTCAGTGCGGAGGGCAGCCACACATCAGGCCAGAGTAATGGGCGGGACCAGCAGGCCTTGGCCAAGGCCGTTCAGATCCACCAGGACACTCTGCGCACAATGTACTTTGCCTGAAAGCACACAACCCCAGGCTGGGGTGGGTGAGACCCCACTGATGAAACACACTACCCTTCGCTGTCTCACTGTCAGCTGTAGATAGCATCACAGTGGTTTCACATCGTGATCTCCTTACCTAACAGACCTGTCAGTCACTCTTGTCTACAATTGTACTTCAGCCCCTCAACCCACCCAAACCAAGCCAGCTATTAGACTGTAACATGCAAAAGAATCCCTCTTTCTTGGGGTTTGAGACGGAAAAATTTTTATTTACTTGTGCATTTTGTGTGTGTTTATATTTGTTGTTGAGAAATACGTTGCATAGTATGAAAGAAAAAGGAAAAGTTTGTACACTGATAGAAGAAATTAACCAGTGGGCAGTATCACAACACATCGGGGTGATTTATAATTTCCCCTTTTCACCTTCCTTCTCCTCTTTTTATCGATTAATAGGGTCTTGGTGCTTGAAAGGAGAAGGTTCACATTTATCAAAAGATAATGGGGCCTGTTCGCTGTTTATATGCCTAAAAATTTGCTCCTCGGACAAACATTATTTATCAGCCAATCAAAGCAAAGTGCACTGACCAGAATGGGTACTTCAATCAGGACAAAAGTACTTAGTATACTGAGGGTTGGGTGTGACTATTCACATAGGGCACTATGTGATGAAAAGTGCCATTTGAGACCACCTTTCTGTTGTCATTTCTGTGTAAAATTATGAATTACTAGGTCCACATCTCCTGGGTGTTCAGTATTTGTCCTCGATCGACACTGATGACCATTTTTATGCCAAATCTGGTGACAACTTACTAGGGGATACTTTGCATCAGATTTGTAACAAACCCTTGAACCAACACTTAGTTTATTCTAGATGAGGGCTTTTAGCATTCAAATAGAGATGGAAAGAACAGCATTTTTTAAAAAATCTTTCTCTGCCTCTCGTGTTAGTCTGAACTGAATGAGTTGCACCAGTAACCTAATTCCCATGCAGAGAAATAGTTTATTGGGACTGGTTCCCAACAAGGACACCTTTCTAATGTACTCTGAGCCGTGTTGATAAAAAAACACATGACATAGAACTCAACATAGAGGGTAACTTGATGAAAGCTTTTTTTTTCCCTTCAGTTTTTTGTAGTCTAATTTAATTTCAATCATTTTGTAATGAATATGCATGTAGCTGACTCATGTTTTAGACATTTAGGCATTTGTGATACAGGTTTTATTTCTTCCTTTATACACATTAACCTAACTTCTATGTTTTAATGTATATAGCAGCAGGATAGTGTTTTTCTGCAGTGTCTCTGTCAGAGCAGGATATGCTTGTGGCGTCTCGATATCCAGGCATTCGGTACAGTGGAGTGAAAGCTGCAACATTTTAGAGTTTAACTGATTGAAATTCCCTTAAAAAAAAAAAAAAAAAATCTAGTGTTTGCTCCAGGAAGTGGGAGCAGTCGTCGCACAAAAGCTTGGGGTTTTATGCAAATGACTTTTTGTGAGTCTTTTTACTATTATAGTAATGTTGGTAATAAGGTATATTTTGAATAAGCTTTCAGTGGAGTCTGCTGAAAATATTACAGAGATTTTTTTAAACAACTGGCCCACATGTAGTCTAAATTAACACTGTCTATTTGTATGCAGATTTTAAGTGCATATATCCTCTTGCCTTCTAAGACTGTTACAGTCTTAATTCTCAATATCTCCTAAAATCCCACCTAGGTTTTACTACTAAGTTAAGCTGGCGAATGTTCTTACAGTCTTGATCCGAGGCAAGTAGTCTACATTTTCTAACTATGCATCATTTTTAACCAAGAGATTTAGCAGTGTGGTATCTCACATGAATTTGGGTCATTTATAGGGTAGAGAATCAGGGCTTTTTATTTTTATTTCATTTTTTTGGTTATCGTTGTTTTTTAGCATGTTGCATTTAGTAGCGTTTCTCAGTGCTTATTAGCATCTTCATGCCTTTCTAACGGGGATGAAGTATTTATGTGGTCATTTTTAACATTGTAGATTTTATAGCCTGAAAAAAAAAAATCAGGTGTATCCTTTGTAACATACAATCTTTTTTAGCCAAACAAGATTACCGACTTTTACATGATTAATATTCAAACAACATACAAGCACAAAAGGACATCGTGATTCTAGGTGCTAGAAGTTTTCACTGTAAAAAAAGAAAAAAAAAAAAAAAAACATACCTTAATTCCTCACTGGACTGGTCAACAAGGCTTTTTACTCATATGTTAACAAGATGCTTCATCATCTTGAGAATAATCTCTCTCCCTCAACAACCTATCTGTGTTACCCTTTTTACCTGTAAAGCAACTAGAAATCCGACTGACTGTGTTTGTGGGGCATTCTGAAAAAAAAAAATCACCTACTTGATATTTACTGTTATGATGTCAATATTGTTCTTATCGGTGCTGGTCTCACAACATGTAAATTTGGATGCACTTTTGATAGCAGAGCATTGGTATGACTTCTGTAGATCTCTGTTCCACAATCGAAGCAGGAGGCTCGGCCATATTGCATGACACTGGTGTAATTGTGTGGAAATGGCCGTGTGTTCTACCTCGTGTTACCTGTTTAAGTGTTATGGTAACATCACAGCGCTGGCCATTTCTGCATAATTACCCCTGCTATCTATCTAATTGGTATTGTTTGAGTCTTGCATTGACAGAAGAGGTTTTGAAACGCTTGGTGTGCATGATGGTGAACGCGCTTTCTCAGTTTATGTAGTTTTGTGATTTATATTTTCCATAGTTTTACTCAAACTGATAAGTGAGAATGTGTTTTGTTTTGTTTTATTCTTTTAGTGGTTTTTGAGTTTTGAGCTGTATGACCAAATTCTTCAAGTGTGTTTTGTATTTACACACAGCTTTCCCATCTTTCTTTCCTTTAATTCTATGCACCAGTGAAATGACAGACTTTTAATTATTTTGTTTTGTTTTTGTTTTTGTTTTCAACACCTTAAATTTCCACCTGAGCAGTACAACAGCAAATGCAAAGCCCACATCAGGTGTGATTGTTGCATATCCTCGATTTGAAGAAATTGTAAATGTACTCCAGTGGTGCTGGTAGTTAGACTGTTATACAGTGGTTGCTTACAAGTTAAAAACAATACAAAGAATATATCAAGCACATATAGAAAATCATGTGAAAGATGTCTGTAAGGTAATTCAGCTATTTAAATTTCACCATATAATGTAATCATATGCAATCATACAGTAAAATCTTTTATTCAAGTACGAGGATGGCTGGATTAGGACAAATGATCCTTGTGTCGTGTTTCATGGAGACTGACGCAGGTTGCCTTGTTGTTGGGTCTGCGTAGGGAAATGTGAATTATTTTGGTGGAAAATACCTGTCATGTTGAGATGGAAAAGTGATTACGCGTCCTAAATGACAGCGTGGCTTTTGTACTTGTTATTACTGCTTCTTTTGTGTTTAACATAACCTCTACATGCACCTTAAACTATCAGCTCACAATGGCATTTCTTTCTCCTGGAGGTGAAGCTCAGACATTTGACAGTGTTGTTTTTGCACTATACTAGAATGGATTTTAGTGGCTTTTTCAGCATTAGAATACTTATCAAGACAAGCAGCCTCTGTTGTTGTTGTTTTTTTTGTTTTTTTTTTTGTAACTCAGAGTGGAGCAGCTGGCTTTGGTGGCGTTTCAAGCTATGAGTTGCAGCCAACAGTCCTGACAGCCTCGTTATGTGCACTTGCCATTCAGATAGCTGCGCCTGCCAATCAAGAAGCATATTACATAGCCAACCAGCATTCAGCGTGTCATCTTTCAGAAATATTCTCATGCCTTTTAAATGTTAATGACAGAATGAAACTTGTAGTTGTGTTGTGGTGGGTTGCCTTTGTACAGAGATGTGTGGGAAAGGCGCTTGATGCAAAACAAACTGGCAGTAAGATTTCTGTCGGGGCACGAATGGCAAAGTGCTGCATGAGGTGAAAGTGTGCTTGAAGGTTTGACATGGTTACAGTTGATGTTCAAGACTGCAACGTGCGTAGAATGAATAATGCTCAAAGGAAGGCCTCTTTATGGGTGCTCAAGCCAGTTCTGTTCAGGATTCTTGGAACCTCGGTGCTGTCTACCACCAGTTTTTGAGCAGAATCATTGTTAATTCAGGATACATCATCAACAGAGGGCATTGAACACAGCACAGCACCTGTAGAATTTCACACTTAAGGTCAAGAAAGGCCTCCATTTCTTTGGTTACAGACAGAAACCAAATTTTTGTTTGCATTTTTGGTGTAAATGCTCTAGATTTCAAAGTTAGACATGGGAACGGGAACAGAACAGGTAACATGTTGGTGACAAGGCCTAACCGTGTCAAACACCTCCATTAAATATACATATCATGACTCAGAAGAGACTCTCTTTTACTTAAATGTGCTTGATCATTATGAGCTAAATCAAGAATGTGTGGAACAAATAACTAAATATACCAGCCTGAATGAATGTGGCGCTACTTAATAAGTTTAATGGTGCCCCAGATGCTTGCATAGGGATCTAAAGTACCTGCAGTGGCAACCCAAATGGCATTACAAGATAGCTTTTCACTGATCAACTTGGCTGTTTTTCTTAGCATCTTTTGGAGAGGCCAAGACCATGACAAAGCACGTTTAAAAAAAATGGCTGGTTGATAAACTTAAACGGCATATCATAAGCTTATTTAAAGATCAGTTCATTTGATTTTCGTGATACCGTTTTTTTTTTTACTTTCTTTTTGTAAGTATATGTTTAAATTTAGGGTTGAAAGAAGCAAAGATAAAATTTCTTTAAGTGTAACAATAAGTCTGTACATTTTTCTTCTTTTTTTTTTTTTTTTTTTTTGCTTTTGAATGGTTTTGGAAGCCAGATTACAACCTCCAAATCCATGACCCTCTGTATAGTTATATCGTCCTTTCTGCCTCTCATCTGTCTCTTGTCGAAAAATCATTTCTGATATGGAAAAAAATAACTTTTCTAGAGTAGAACCTATTTTCCTAACTCCAAATAATAACATTGAATGTACATTAGAGCCCGCGTGGTTTGTAATATTGTATAGGCTATCCATCCAATACATTTATACTCATGTTTGCTTCTTGTGTACAGCCTTTTCTTTTTGTTTTGTTGTTGTTTTTTTTCCAGCTATTTATAGGCTTTAATATTTGCAGAAGGTATTATGTTTTCTTCTTGAATATTTCATTGATTTAGATGTCGCCCATGTCGCAGCTGGTTTAACAGGACATATACAAGTCTGCATTTGAGATAATCTTTTGTGGATGTTGGCTGTAGTAGTTATAGGAGACAAACATTTCATACTGGTGCAAAGAGTAGTCATCTATCCTGTTCTGGCGTCATGCTTGTGTGAAGTGCTTTAACATAAGAGCTGTGTGTGTGTTTGTGTGTACATATATATATGATGGTTGCTTTGGAGTGTGATCTTATTTGTTGTTAGATTTTTGGCTTCTGCTTAAGCCCCCCCCCTCAAACTCTGATATGCCAGTCCTGTCTTTGCAGAATAGTCCTGTAAAATCCTTAAATCCTCCACAAGTTCAGCTCACTAACTCTCTAGCACAGTTCCACTTGGATGCAAAGAAGCTAAGGTTTTTGTTTGAGTGTTGCTTGCATTTCTAACCTTTGGTGAGTGTATTAGTACGTATTTCTCTTTCTAGATTTCAAAAGTACCGTTTATGATTTACAAGTCACTCAGATTGTATCATTAAGCAGAATTTTCGTGTTCCTGTCCCTGGTTAAACCTTTCTAAAGCATCACTTTGTCTTTGACAGTCAGTCTTTATCATGCCAATGTCCAGCCAATTACCTGTAGCCATGCGACACTGGTGTGTTGTTCACAAAGTCTCTCCAGGTAAAACTTTGCCTATATTATTGTTTTAAGCCACAAGTCTGAATTACTGAGAACAAACTCAAATTGAGGTACTGGTAGACATGAGGAAAGAACAGTTGCGCCTCATGTCCACCGAATGTAGCAGCAACACCGCATTTTGGTTTTCATTTCCGGTCCTTGTCTTGGTTTCAGTGTTAAAGCATTTATGACTTAAACTGTCCTTCAGAGGCATCATCTTAAATGCTGATGAGATTTTTTTTAGCTGTATGTTTTAGTCACACTTGCAGTAGGGACTACTAAAGAGAATCATAATGGTCCTATATCCCCTGACTCATCATTTTTGTCAGCTGAAGGATCTCAGCAAGTATGAGAGGGATTTGTGATAAAGTTTACACAGAAATTCATTCAGAGGATAAATCCTCCCCTGGCTTTTTAGCTAGAGCCACCAGCAGATCGAGGTTTTTCACTAAGTCAGTGAAGCAGCACAACATCTGTCATGATTTTAATAAACATTCATGTTTCCTAGACAATGAAGCCTTAACGTTTTGGTGATCCCTTAACTTTTAACCTTGAGCCAATTTAATCCTCCAACACTTCCGTTTCTGACCATAGGACATTAGAAGCCTGACTCTAGCATTTGGCATAGAGTTTAGCCGCAGAGCTGCTAGCATGACTTTAGAACTTTGTTCATGTTTTACACGTTTTAATTGCAGCACGTCATCTTATCCCCATCAGAATCTGTCAGTTGTCATTTCACGACAATTGTCAGTAAATATATAGCATTTATATACATTCACAAGTGATTTTTAAGCTTCAAAGACACAGTGTGCTCTGGCAGAAATAAACTCAACATTAAATAAGGAGTGAATGAGAATGGGAACCAGTGGTTTCTGGCAGACACTGCCTGACCAGCTTAGTTAGAACGCGATGCGGCTGCTCCCGGTGGACATTCAGGTTAGCATCTGAGCTGTAGTCCATCTGACGTTTCCTTTAATGCGGAGATGTTACCAAGCTTCACCAAACAAAGCCAATGCCATCCAGCCAATCTACATGCTTCTTATCACAAAAGACTAGTGGGTATTTTTGTATTTTCTAAGCATTTCAAGTTTTCAGAATGACTTGGCTTTTATTTACCAACTTGGAAAAAACTACCTCAGAGCAGTGTCAGGTGCTAGCTAACATTAGCCCTAATTTATCGTAATGGTAAGAAAATCAAACAATTGTTGTGACCAAACTAATAAAAGCCAATACTGCATGAGAGCACTGCTCTTTCCTTTAACTTAAATAAATGCAAACCAAGTAAACATGCATGACTGGTCGGTTGCTTTAGTTGGCTACACTTTAGGGACCAAATTTTTGTAATTTGAAGTCTCATTTTTCCATGAGAGTCCTTCATTTTTATCAAAAGATGATGACAGAGCAACTCAGCACAACAGGACTCACTCATCTAGTGAAAAATAAACCGTAATCATGACCGGATCGTAGATCGACAAATGTGCCATCGTACTGAATTTGCTTTCCATTACAACAACGTGTTAGTTATCCAGCAAAATGTTGGTGATCTTGTGGAATGTTTGTAGCGGCAGTGAAGATTTGTTGGAAAGATGTATGTACAGCAATAACATTGGTGTGCGGGCTGTGGATTGTTGGTAATTTGTCTGTCTTTATGCCAGTCTCTCCTCTTCATGCAGGTCAAGGCAACGCTCATTATCCACGCTAGACTTTTAGTTACCAGTACAACTCTGTGTCTCCATGTTTGGAAGCTTTTTCTGTGTTTGTGTTCCCAGAATGTTGAATTTTCAAGGTGTCATACTGGATAGAGCCACTCCATGTGATCAAATGCCTACATTTCTCTGCCGTGTTAACCCAGTACTGCAATAAAATCAGGGTGGATGTCCCTGTCTTGTACTCAGTTCATCTCCACTTCTCCCAAGATTAGCCAGACTCAATGCCATGTTTGTTAAGGGTATATAAGATGTAGTTTTGCATGCAACAATTTTCAAAGGGAATAAACACATTTGAACCTACTTCACAATGTGTCAGAACATTGTAAGCTTCAAAAATAAAAGGTACATATAAGTTATGTGGCATTTAACCTACAGTTTGTTGTATTTTAGTTGAGACCGAAAACATCCAGCGTATCTGTAGTCGTTTTATGTGTGCCTTTTGCCGGATCTCTCTCTTCTCCATCTGCTCTAACAGCCGGGTTTGTGGGTCCTTTTTCAGCATAAAGGTTAAATGCCGTAATCTGCTGCGCCACATAAAAGAAAAAAAAATCCATTGTTAATTATCATGCAACCTTGCGTGTAGATGCTGCATAGAACGATCAGTATTTGTGTTTTGCACTTTCAAAGCAGTCTCGAAAAAAAAATAGCCCAGTTGAGGTTGGGCAGAAAGTAAAAAGAAATAACTGACGAGGTATTTTATGCTATCAATAGGAATTATAAGGAATAATATGACTTTGAAGAGCTTTTCTAAAAAGGTTGATATATCTATATATATTCATGAAGTACCTCATAAGCCTGATATATGCTGCATTGACTTTTTTTTCTGTAGTGTACTTCATATTGTCCAATAAAATTTTAATTTTTTTTCCCCTGTTGGGAGGTTTGAATGTCACAGCAGGCTGTGCAAACGCCGCAACCAGTGAATCTGACCGAGCTCTGTCGTAACAAAGGAGCATGTTACTACTTGTGGCCAAATGATTATGTGTCATTTATGCAATTTATACGCAAAAGTCATCGGAGTCTTTCTCAGCCGTAGTCACACCATGTTTCTGTGCTCTGTCGTTGCATACGCTCTGTGTTTGTGTAGCCAAAAAAATGAAATATAATATTGGGTTGAGTTGACGAAGAGTCGACGTGCACCAGGCATCCTGTGAGGCTCTGCGGTAAAACACGACTGTTGACTCAGGTATTGTCGTGAAAAAGGGCTGTTATCTGCTTACTGTGTCCTTTCCAACCCCCCCCCCCAAGATTTCCCCCTCACCCCCACCCGAAGAACCCACCCTGCACCTTTGTCTTAAAATAGCCTTAGATTTACACGTGAGGTTCCTATTTGGCCTTAAGAGTTGAACAAATTATGCACTACAATTTCACAGACTTGACCGAGAGCTCGATCCCCATTCAGACACGCTTCTTGTTCTTTTCAAAGAGTTTTTGCCGTGTCATTGCCATGTTATCTACCTCCTATGAATGTAGGGGCTGTCCTGGAGTTGTAGTTGACTGCAAAACCTTGTTGATTTTCTTACTCGTTTAAGGAAAACAGACAATCATCTGTAAGTTCTTTTTTAAAAAATGTAAAAGATGCTCCCCTGTTCATTCACACGTAGAACTGATTCCAGGACACTCCGCTTTTCTTGTTGTTTTTATCCCCCTGGACGGCCATGTTCATTTTATACTTTGTGCTTTTTCATTGTAAGCCATGATGGAGAAGCAAAGTGACCAAAGTCTCTTGGCGAAGGCAGCCCTGCACAGCCGCATGAATTCAAACCTCCCTTCATTTTGTGTCATTTTAAGCTCAGTTTTGAGTTGTTGTTTATTTTTTATTTTTTCCTCTTTTATCTCTCTTCTCCCTTATTTAAAACCACGACATGCCAAAACTGAATTTGCTGTCATTCCTGTTCTGGTGAGGGTCTTTATGTTGCTGATTTAATTTGTTCACATCCACTGCTAAGCTCCTTGTTCGTGTTGTTGTAAAGTTGTAAGCTTTGATTTCTCTTTTTACATTTCCTTATTTTTGTTAACAAGTATGCTTACAGGACACAAGATATGCTGTAAACCCTGTTAGGACATAATGTGAATACGTATCACTTAATATAGTTCACTCTTTGGCTTGACTGTAAGTTGCGTTAATTAATAAAAATGTTTAAAAAGTTTCCCTGTTGTGTCGGGACTTTTTCTGTGTAATCATTTCATGTTTTTATTCCCAGGCTGAGTCAATGTATGATTCATAATTAAAACAGTTTGCACAAAGGGCCTTTTTAACAGCAGACGTTTTGACTTGTCATAGAAAGATAAAGCACAGGTGCAACTCGTGACAGTAACAGTGGCTCGGTTTTATTCAAGTGTCCCAGTGAGCCGTGACCATGAGCCAGCCTGCACGACACCAGGGCCATAAAACTGAAGCAGCTAAATGGAATTCAGCCATTATTCATTGTATTATTTACACCTGTACTTTTCTACTGTGACGTGTCAAAACATCAACTGTCTGTGAATAGACCAGTGTGTCAAACTCTGTTTTAAAAGGTCCAAATGTTTCAGGATTTAGGGAGATTTGTAGAAAAAGGCAGAAAGGGAATATTATGTTTTTTGTAGAATTTTTTTTCATTGATTGATAATTACCTGAATATATAAACCATTGTTTTTATTTCCTGAATGAAATAAGCTTTTTATATCTACACAGAAAGACAGTCCTGTTCCATGGAGTCGGCCATGTTGCACGGCCATGTTTTGTCAGTAGCCTGAAACAGAAAACCAAACACTGACTTTGAAGAGGACTTCTTTAGTTTCACATGATTTTCATTGGCACCTTGGGTTCTTTTACATACATGAAAGGGGAGTGTTAGCAAGTAGTCTGTAACTTCACCTTTAGGTCCTATGCACTGAACCTGAGACTGAACTTTAAAAAGCGGTTTTTAAAGGTCCGTTCACACACACACACCACTGGGACAATTTGAACAGGTTATTTGTTTTATCAAATGCAGGCTTCTTTTTATCAGTCTGATACAAATGTAAATCATACAACAGGACATTTCACCCTTAAAAATGTGAACACACAACATACTGCAGTGTCAATAATCTCAGATATGTTGGCTCACATTAATATTGAAGATGCAGATTAGGAGGGACTTTACTTTTACTGCTGTAATACATGGGGGCACTAGATCGACCACTTCAGTTTAATGGGTAATGGAGAATCCTCTTTTTCAAATTGAAAATCAATTGTGGCATTTTTTTTCAGTCAGGTTCAAAGCAGCTGAACGGTTCACATAAATTACACATTTTCTCACCCAGTTGATTTACGTCATGCAGAAGGTTTAGCTTTTTTCAATCTGGATTTAGGTAGTTGTTAGTTTGGAATACACAGAACCACCAGATTAGATAGATAAAAATAACAAACACAAGATTTTAGAAAAACTATTTTGTGAGATTTATTAAAGTTTATTGGTTTTAACCTTGCTGTTAAAAATGTAAAAACAAATCTGCAGACACGAGGTTGAAGTTAAAACACTGCAACAGGCAGAGGGGATGTTTCTTTAAAACACTGAACAAGTTGGCCTTGGGATTTCGAAATGTTAGAAGAGTATAAATATATTTCTACGCTCATTTAAAGACATTTGTAAGGGTTTAAAATGTATTCTTCTGAAGTTTAAGACAGGTTTCAGGTCAAATTAAATTCAAAATTTCAATGTTTTACCTGTTTTTAGCACATTTTACAAGTTTGAAGACTGAAGTTTTACACAATGATATTAGTTTTTCTTGGTGGCTGTGCTGAATGCATTTACCATCCAAAGTCATTTGTTAAATTGTACATTTATATTATAGCCTGTAGTTGAGATACCAATCAGATTTGACATTTCTGAATTTTAAACTTTATTTGAAGTATGATCAGGGCTTTGGCATTCGGCAACACTGAAGGTAAGGTCCATAAGGAGCGAGTGGGTTTGTGCCACATTCACATATATAAAACATTAACAAATCGTCTTGTGTGGACGGTGATGATGACGGTCAGGGACGATGTTGATGCTCACACTCCAGAGAATTAAAAAGAAAAAAGAAAATAACCAATGGATCACATGTAACAAAAACACTACGCTCTATAAACCACCACACTGATGAAAAAACTAGCATAAGAACACAAAAACTAGACAAAATTAACAGTGATTGATCTTTAAAAAAGTACATTATAGAGTTATTATTCCTTTACATACTGGAGGAGTTGTGCACAAACAGGCCTGTTAACCTCTCAGATCCTGTGGAAGAGGAGAGTAGTTTAAGGCCGGCTACGTAAAAACACTCAAGGATTAAGTTGGATGGACGTAAAAATAAGATACAGTTACACAGGTTTCTCAGACATTGCAATGATGTGTGACAGACGGGTTTCTTGGACAATAGTTCCTCTAGGATCTTTACATCCGTCTCCTTTCCTTGTGTTCATAGCGGATCTTGGATGGTGGTCATAAATCCCAGATGTCCGTGAAGAAAAAAACTGACAAAAAAACCCACCTGAAATCAAAGGGAAACGACTACAAAATAAGACCTGCGACTACGACAATAAATTAATGCAAAAATATGGCCCATGTCATGTGCCCACTTTTTTTTTTTGTTTCATTCTCTCTGGAATTCCACATTGAATAGAAAGATCTTTCATAAAAAGTTATAAAATAAATAAGCACTCTTTCCCTTTGAGTTTTGAGTAGAAAAAAGTTGCACTGCGTTCGAGCCCAAGAAGAGAAAGAGCAATCAGAGAGTATTTTTTTTAATTATTATCTAGTATATCTGCCCTCTTCTCCTCTTCTTTGGCCTTTGTGGTTGGAAACACACACACACATGCTGTTGGGTCAGTGTGACCCACTCAGTGTGTCAGAAGGGCGCGCTGCAGCTGGTCCTCAGTACACCCAGTTCACCGGGACCCACTGCGGCTCACTGCACAGTTTGTCCACAGCGGCCTGTAACGTCTCGAAGGCCTTGTCCAGGTTGTCGTTGACGATGGTCAGGTCGAAGTAGTGGCTGTACGCCCTCTGGATCCGAGCGCTCTCATCCACCGTCTTCCTCAGGTCCACATCCTGCACACACACACACACACACACACACACAGCTCAGGGTGAGATCCGGAAACATGCACAAGCTGCGCACACGTCTGAATTAGTGCTCAGAAGGAGTGAAGGACTGAAGGAGTCAGTGACCAGGCGGGATAAAACAAGCAGACTTAAGTCTGAGTAGTTGAGTGTTTGATCTGAGTTTTTTACGAGGAAGATCGACAAAAAACTTAAGGTACCATCCATAATTTTGTCTCAGTGTGACACAGTTAAGGAACCGGATGGGATACTTTAAATGTCAGAAAGTATCCAAGTACATTTACCAAAGTACATTAACTAAAGTATTGTACTCAAGTTTGTACCTGTATTTTACTTTTACTTTCACTTTCACAATTGCACATTACTTTACACTGGGATGCCAGTTTACCTGTATGGCACATTTTGGAAGCTATTGTACAGAAAACACCTGTCTTTCAGGTTAACATTGCACCTGCAAACATGATGATGATGTTGTTACTGATAATACAGAGGGTGATTAATAAGTTCACGGCTTAAACTGGAAGTAGATGAGATACACAACGCACAGCTCATCTCTCTTACTGATTACACAGAAAGTTTAGAGTTAGTAACTTTGTTCTATTTCTGTTTGGAGGGGTTCATTAAAAAATGCACATCAGCACTGTCCGAGAAAACGGACAACATCGGCCTGCGTGCAGTCATCCACGAATGGAGCAGCCTCCCTGTTCGCCCGATTTGTCAACTATTAGACTTCTAACATCTTCCTTAGGATGAAGAAGGAGCTCCATGGTTGCTTTTTAACTCTCACTTTCTGGAGGTTCGTATGTCAACTCTGACAGAGAGGAGAAGTTTTCTTAAATTGACTCCTTAAACCTCATGCCATGAACTCATCAATCACCTTTCCTTCAACATACGAACTCCATTTCAACCAAATACAAGATGAAACCCTGTGGTAATGTGTCAGTAATAATCAAACGATTTAAAGGAAGACTTAAAGGGCTTGTAAAGGTTATTTACAAGCCATTTAACTGCTACTTTTGCAAGTTCTTTACATTGCTACACTTCACACTTTGAATGAAGGGCTTTTTCTTGCAAAGTAGTGCCCTCACAGTGTGGCACTGCTAACTTTTCAGTTCACCTGATTAGGATGTTTTCCTGTTGCTGCCCCATGGGGTAAAGATATGGATATGTGAATGCACAATCAGGCATGTGTCTGATTTTCTTTTGTGGGAGCCTCAATCACCTTTGGTGTCCCCCTGAGAGTAGTTAAAGGTATAATATGTAACATTTGTGCATTTAAATGTCCAAAAACGACTGCAACTATGATATGTGTGCTGTGAGTTGAGTACTTAGATTGACTAAATGTTACGAACAATACTGAAACCAAGAGAAATTCATGTGTTTTTAATGTTTCAGTGTGTTTCATTGGGCTGCCTTTGCCATCTCTCCCAGCTATAAGCAAACCCACTATCTTATGATTCATCAAAATACATCTTTTGTTTCTGTTGTTTAAATTGTTTGACCTCCAGTTGCAGAATCTGTAAAATGTGCTCAACATACCGTGAGTTGCTTCGTGGTGATGCCTGCGTCCACTACGGCTTTGTGCATGGCCTTCAGGGTGTCAAAGTCTGGTGCAGCAATGAAAACCACGTACGGCATGAACTCTGCTGTTTTCAGCACCTTCAGAGCCTGAGGAGAGACACGGCGGGACACAGTTGGACTCACATGTCTAACATTTGATCTCATCTCAAACTGAGACCCGTTCTGAACCCCCTCTTACCTGCGGGTTGACATCCAGGATGCAGGTGCGTCCCGTGGCCACCACCTCGTGGATGGACTCGATCTTGGTGCCGTACAGGTTGCCGTCGTACTCGCCGTGCTCCAGAAACCTGCCAGCCCTCACGTCCACCTCCATCTCCGTCCTTGAGGTGAAATGGTAGGAGTTGCCATCCAGCTCGTCGTCACGAGGCCGTCGCGAAGTGTCTTAAAAAAAAAAAAACTCTGTTAAAATGTTTGATAAGCCTTCCCCCTCTGTGCATTAGGGTGACTCAGAACTGAAAAATACAGATAAAAGCAAGAATGACATACATGGAATTGTGGTGCCAAAGCGTGTGGGTTGGAGGACCATCAGCCGGTTCTTCAGGCTGCGTCGGCCCACGCCCTGAGCACCGATCAGAACCAGCGTCTTCCTCTGGAAGGGGGGCACTTTTGCCACTTCTTCATAGATCTGCAGTTCATGTCTGTCAAACTCTGCTCAAACAAAAGGTGCAATTATTATCTGTTTAAAGAAACGGATGCTGTCAAATAAAAATAAATATAATGAAAAGTCTTCTGACCTGCATTCTTGGCTGTCAGGTACATCATCTTCTTCTTCTTTTTGCCAGCTATGGTTCCGCAAAGGATCCCTGTAAAAGCATTTATGCGGTTGTAAATTTGTTCTACTATAACATTTGGCCACAAGAGGGCAGGAGTGGACCATTTTCTAAATGTGGAAAACATTGTCTAACCAGGCTCTCTCACTAGAAATCAGTTTTCAGTAGTAAAAGCAGTAGGAAAGTGACAGAAATGTGGCAGTAAACCAGTTGACAGACTGTAAGCCAAACCATGTTTCCAAAATCAACTTCACTAAAGAGAGAAACAGGAAGCTTTGGGATGTTTCAGCTCAAAGCAAAGCACAACTCAGAGAAATGCACACGCTGACATACCTGATCCATCAAAGTCTCGAGGGACAAAAGCTTTCCTCTTCTCCTCCAAGAACTGACTGGGTATCAGTCCAGTAGCCCCGCCCACCACATGACATGCCTGCCACAGATCACAGATCAGCTCAGCCAAGTCTTAATATCTTTATGTTGCTGTGGTTTTTTTAAATGTCAGACACTAAAAGCTAAAGCTTGAAAGCTAACCTGCCACCAGTTGGGATCCTCTCTGTTGACAATCTGAAGGATGTCACCCTTGTTGAAGGCCATGCCCGCCTCTCGACAGGGGATCAGGTTGTCATTGGCCGGGTTGTAATCAAAGTACGGCCTCACATACACCTGTGATGTGAACACATGCACGGTTCAGATTTCGAATCCTTGCAGGAATTAATTCATACTAACTTAGGGGGTTGATGGTCATGGGAATTTTTTTACGCTTGACATAAAAAAAAAAAAGGTTTTGGAAGAAGCACGCAGACATAAACAAACTAAAAAAAGAGACACAAGCTCAGCACGCCGTCTAACACAGCAAAAGCGGCTCATTCACACCTATTACATCCGACGTCCCACATTCGGCCCAACACAGCTGCTCCTGCTGTGCCAAACAGTGGAGGCCTTTGCCAGTAAGGGTAAGTGCTTTGGCCAGTGTATTAGATTAAACAAGCAGCCAGAGGAAGCAATAAAAACGAGCCAGTAAAATATACTGTGCAGTGCGCCCTGAGCCACGGAGCAGGATGTGATTCTGCATCATGTCTCATTTAGTTTTACTGCTATCCATTCGATTCAAGCATTCTAGTGGTTTCCAAGTTCAGGTCCTTTTGTTCAGGATGCAAATTATCTTCAGGATCCTTTTTATTAAATCAAGACCAATAACGGGTTGAAAAATCTTTTGGTGCACGAATGAGAGAAAATATCTTAAAAAATATGATAAATAAAGAGTACTTTCCATGAGATGGAGATTACATGAAGCGTGTGTGTGTGTGTGTGTGTGTGTGTGTTTGGAGTGTGTGCAAGAGACAGAAACAGCTAGTGTGACCTAGATAGCATGTGGAGTGTTATTAATAGGGCTCCCAGGGTTCACATTCCTGTGCAGAGGATTGTGGGAGGGCCGCAGGAAAGATCACCAGCCCTGTACCACTGCCCAACATCTGCCACTCATTACGTAAGTGTGCGTGCTTGTGTTTACATTTGCTTCTCATTCGAAGTCCCTGCCTGTGTTTACCTGCGGAGGTGCAGGGGCGTCCCGGTAGCTCGGTAGGATTTTCAGCGTGATCCCTCCGCTGCAGTCCTTGAGCATCTCCTGCAGCTCCGTGGGGTTGTTGCCCACGTCCTTCCCGTTCACCTCCTTTATGATGTCGCCCACGTGGAGCAGACCTTGCCTGTCAATCATGCCGCCGTGAAGGATTCTGGCGATGACCAGGTCGTCCTTCTCCACACGAAATGTCACGCCCTGAGAGGACGGAGAGAGCAGGATGATGCTTATCATCTGACGCTTCGATGTGCGCTCGCCTTCGCCGACAATTTCACTGTTCTGACATCTACCCACACCCTTTATGATTCACCTAATCATGCTCCCCTACAGCAGTATCCCCACACACAAACACACTCATACACACACATATATGTACACACATGCAGACACACTCAAGGCTGCCTTGCTCTGCTCACCAGTGGCTCTCCGGCCTT
>JAQNCA010000009.1:652849-665298 GCA_029783725.1 Acanthurus tractus
CCCCCCCCCCCCCACCCAAATAACCATCCTGTCCTGCCTTGCAACCATCACCCTCTGCCTCCAGACAAACTCTATGTAGGTCACACTGTTCACTTACACAGACTCCCAGTAAGAGGATTACACTGCTACCCCCAAGATGGTCATCTTAGCAGATCGATATCTGTAGAATATTTATCATAACTATGTTTTCTAAACAGCTGGCTTTCTATTCCTACGGATATGAATGCTACCGTGTACAGAAAGTTCCTCCAAATCTGCCACAAATGACAAGGATGCACCATTCTGCTGATTCATGCTTACCTCTGCTCCACACCTGACACCGCAATGTACAATTACCACAGTTCAACACAAAGCACCTCCACCACCACCACACCCCCATCACCAAAAGTGACATCATTCTCCTTCTCTGTGATATAACAGCTGGTAGGATGTCTTTGCTTTGCCACGCAGCTTGGGATGACATAATTACATGCAGCTCATCAAAAACCCTCAGGCGCCGAACGTGCAGCGATCTTAATAATGAGCACCTCGTAAGTTAATCTAACCCGCCACATGGTCGCGCCTGCTTCCTCTCAGTCTCTCTCCCTGCCCAGCCTCCTGTTACTGATCATTAGTGTTTAGGAAAAAAGGGAAGGGATGAGGCAGGGCAAAATGATGTAACAATACTAAACATATTTAAAAATGAGAACACTTGGACATAGGATGTTGTATGGTAAAAAAAAAAAAACTGGATGCAAGAAGAGAGAAATAAGGAGGAAGAAGGGAAAAATGTCTCAAAGATTAGTTTCCCGAGCATGTTTGCCTTTTGTGTCAGCCCATTTTGTCATAATACTAAATACTGGCAAGAAATACACATGCATCTTCCTTTTTTAAACAAGAGCTATTCTCCAGTATCCTACCAGCTGGAGCTGCTCCAGTGCAAAAGAATGAGACTCTACGCTGGTAAACGTATATATTTCCCTGAAGTGGTCTTCTTGCAGATCAGTTTTTCAGCAGAAAATCTGTTGTTTATCTCAAATGCATTAGTTTTTCGTTACCTTTCCCTTTTTCTGTCTGTTGAGTTTTATTAGACTGTTGCATAACATATTCCACGATGAAAGACCAATCTAGCTGTCTTATGCTACAAGGATAATCATATTATTTATCTGCAGTGCTATGCCCCTGAAGATTTATGAAATCTGCTATATACACTAAGGCAAAAACAGGATGACTCACCTTAACCTGTCTTGCAGCAACCCTTACTCAAAGTTCACCATAAAATAGTGTTCCTCTCTGTACTAGTTAGTCATTCAATTGTGCATTTTCTTGACAGAGTTGTGATTAGCTCACGATAGCTTCCACGGGTTTAGTTCTGTGTTAAATATAGGGAGGTGCAGCCTTGTGCAGGGCAGGGTGGGTTGATTGTAGGTGTGTAGATAACAACAGTATGAATGTGTGTTCTTCACAGAAGGAAGGTTTGAGTCACTCCTGTTTATATGTGTGTGTGTCTTACTGTGTGTCCCTTTCTCCAACTCTCTCTTGCTCTGCCCTTTCCTACTTTTTTGTCTGTACCATCATCCCCTTGGTTGTTGGTATTTATGATGGAAAAAGTAGAAAGTTTTAAGTTTGGGATTGGGTTTCTAAATGACTCACTGACAACTCTCATGCGCTCCAACATTGGGAGCACATGTTTCAGTTGAAATTCATGTTTCACTCCACCCTGCTGACAGGAAGGAATATGCATATGAGAGCTGGGAAGTCAAACTTTGTGGTTTATTCCACCGTCTTCAGCAGAACAATAAAGGTCATCCTGAATTCTGACTCAAAAGACTTACTGGATGTGCCTACCCAGGGACTGCAGATTTTCTCTAATGAACTAAACTGTCTTTGTCTCCTTCCCTTCCTCCTTTTGTTCCTCCTATTAGATTCAACAAATCTTATTATGGCTTTTTATAAGATTTAAAGGAAGAGAGACATGAACGACAAGACTCATGAACCCTATTTTAGAAGTAACCAGATCCATGCCCCCCCCTCCACTCTCTGTGGTCTGGTTGCCTATATGGTTCCTCCCAGGAAGGATCCCCGGGGATGTTGCGTATGTGCATGGGCTTCCCCCATCACGTGCGCGCAGCTAAACAGCTTATAAACCTCGCCAAGTGACCCTGGGCTCCCCAGAGCAAGGAAGTCCCAAGATTCATTGAGAGCCACACAGTTTGTTGTGATGTACCAGTGGTTTTATGTTTCCATTAAGTGCTCACACAAAGTGGTTTTGACATCGCGTTAGTGCATTATTATTAAATGGTGCACTCATACATCTCAGTGGAGGACAAAAAATAAAAATCAATAGGAGCGTCTGGCTGCGCCTCCGGTCGGCCAGACTGTGCCAAGCCACCGGTCCCTTCTCCGTTTTCATTCATCATCAGCTTAATACAAACAAAGCTTTGTTGATGATTCGTATTAGAAGTTTTTTTTTCCCCTAGGAAACAAAAAAAAGAGACGTTTTACCTGATACAGAAATGACTGTGTGTGACTTATTGTAGTCTGAGCGCACTCTGTCTTGTCTCAAGCCCACCATCCTTTGCTGGTGAATGTTGCAGTAGCCTAAATCATTTCGGGTCTGTGGCGAGTACCAACCCTCCTTATCCTGTCAGCACTATTACCTGCAGCTCTTCCCTCAGATCTTTCAAGTTGTGGATCCATGCCACGGTACTGACGCATGGCCACATCCGTGCGTCAGTTCTGTGCGCTTGAACCGTGCGCCAGATCCGTGGCAAAACCTTTGCGCCGTTTTGGCTGACCAGATACATTCACACCGATCTCGCCACACGTGCGGCCATTTTTTGTTACCCATCCGAGCCATTGTGGCGCGCGCACACTTACGACTACGACCCATCCGCTGTATCCTTCCTCATGAAACGCAGGAAAAGAGACAAGAGGACGCGTCCGATTCCACAATAGACGCCCAACGAAAACCGATAGTCTGTGTGTCTGAATAAAGCCTGCTCTCACGGCAGAGCGGACTCTACAGGGGGGCAAACCTCCTCTTCTGTCAAACTCTACTGCACCTCAAACACGGCAAAGTGTCTTTGTCTTGCATTTGAATGCCAGCGGATGAATGAATTCAAAATCTTCACATCACAAACATGATAACTAGCCGTGACTTACCAGTGAATCGTGCGTGTGAGTTCGCGGTAGTCCACCGACTGTCCCGGTTGGACATTCAGGCCCCCCTCAGCTGTCTGTCCTGGTCCCGCAGCAGACTACCAGAGAACACGACGCCAATCAAACAGGCACGCCCCGCCTCCCCGGCTGACGTCACGCAGCGTCCACCAATGGCAGCTCAGGTACAACCCTCGATTAGTGAATACATTGTAGCATATAGTATTTTCTCTCTATCACCATGTCACACTCGTTCATTCACATAAATACATGTTAGCATAATTTCAGATGTGTTTACAGGCTATTACAGATAAGTATCGGCCTAACCAGGATGGTGTCTTTTGAAAGTTATTGAAGTTTTCATATTAAGCAACTATCATTAAAGTGTGAGTTATACTTTAAAAATACGTATAAGAATGTTGTATGTCTGAAAGACCGATAACTATTGCTACACACCGCCACAATTATGCTAACACCAAGAGATACGTAAAGAGAAAAATGAATGCTTACAATTCACTCATAAAGTTGACAGTAAACTATATAAAATTATTATCCCACCATATATCGACACACTCAACCATGGCTAGCCAATGTAGCAGTAACATCTAAAGTGGCCTTGCTGACTCAGTCATTGGGACAACATTTACACAGTTCCAAATTAACTGGATATATCAGGGTAAATATTTTTGACATACAAACTGGATGTACTGTCACCATTCATTTTGTCAATATGTCTATCGTGAAGCATTTAGCTAACGGAGAGACAGAGAGTTGTTTAAAATACACTGGCGTGGTCGATATTTCACGGGTGTTTGCTGTTTGCTACACGGTTGAATACATGTTCTACACTTTCGGTTCACTTCTGGCATCACTTCACGAATAACAAGAACCCACCGGCTCCCTCTCTTAATGTTTTTTTCGTCCTTTGGGTTTATCTCGTTTCCATTGCAGACACCGTGTCTGCCATGCCTCTTAGCTGCTCGATTTGTGCTCTTTGGGCTGATCCGATGTCAGGTTGCGGTAGACTAACCACTCGTATAATTGCAATAATGCTCCTGGAAATGCCATTTCTCCCTTCATTTAGTTCCAGAGCAGATACTTATCCGTACGGCCACAAGAGAGCGCCATTAGATATCCAATTGGCAGCATCAAATTGATGTTTTCTGACCGTATAAGCTTTTACTGGACCATTCATGCTCATTAGAGCCAGTTTAAATGTACTTTTCGTGCACTTGCTCCATTATCCACAGTCACAGAACTACATTAGTTGGTACAGTCATGGATTTCAAATGGGAGACAAGGTGTGGCACTGCAAGTCTAAACTTGATCTCATCAAGAGAGGGAGACATCAAGAAAACAGTGCCTGAGATGTGTCAGACCAGTTAAACAAACCACTTTCACATCCGACAAGCACATCAGTGCCAGCGTCCTTTCTCAACTGACAACAGCGTGACTGATATCAAATTATTAATCACACGAGATGTACTGTAGGCCTATGAGAAAATATCAGCTGTCAGTCATTGCTTCATTTTTCCTTAAATCTCCTCTGATAAACATTCTGACATTTTGCACCAAATACCAGACAACATCTCCATGGTTCTGTGAATTACTGTGATTTGTTTAAAATCAGATATCATTCGGGTACATTTCTTCAAACAGTCAATCTTTAATAGCACAATTATACAATACAATCAACACGCCCTCCCCCCACTTAACTTTTATGGTTCACAGATGACTCTGAATAAACTATTTACAATTTTATGGCACATACTATAAGCATTTGTGACTGTAGCTGAGGGCTAAGGAGGCAGGGTTGAATATACGTGGCAGGGAGGTAAAAGGGGCAGAGGCAAGGTGGTCATTTGGTGTAGGAGGGTATGGAGTGATGCATGTGTAGAGTTCTTATTGTCAGCGGTAGCAGGACAGCAGTGAAGTGGAAGCCAACACTGATGACGGCATCACCACAATGATGGGTCATATCTGGTGAGAGAGAGAGAAAGGCAAAGGTCAGGTCATCTTCCTGTGAGAGTTACAGCAACGGAAAGCTCTTACACTCACAGTCTCACACGCACCTCGACTGTGGAAGCGTATCTGTTTCCTTCAACAGCAGCTCTGACACCAGTGTGTCCAGAATCTCAGGACTGGATCTCTTTCCATACCTGAAAAAGACAGATGGACACACACAGGCAAAGGAGATGAAGAATTGTCAAGCTGGCAGGAAATTTAAAGGGCCTAGGGCTTTGGATATTTTGGTTTTCAGTTGGAAAAAAATGCAAAGAAAAAGAGAGACTTTGACTGAACTGAGCAAAGGGAAATTAATAACTGAACCCATTACTCTGCATATCCTGATGTTATGTGTCCAATTATATGCTCAGTGAAATCTGAACACAGACAGATCAAGACCCTGCAGAGGCAGACAGGAGTTGCAGCACAGGTGGTCATATTTCCCTGTCTGTCTCTCTGATGATAAGCCATGCCGGCACACTTGTCCCCCTGGGTGGCTAAACGCCTGCAGCAGCAGCATCCAAGTCCCTGACATTCAGTAGAAAGCTGAACTGTGGGTGATTTAACACGGCATGCTGGCCATGGAAGCCATTTCTCCTCAGATCTTCTTTCTACAGGTGGTAAATGGGCAGCGGGTGTTCCTTAGTTTATAATGATGTGTGAGAAGCAGGCAGCCCTGCAAAACTGGCAGCTCTAACAGGCAAAACTTTGGGGGGACTTATTAATATGCTCCATGTTTGGTTTGATGTCAAATTGTTGTATCTCACTGTCAGATTGCAAAGACCATAAAAAAAAATTGCAAATATTGAGGAAAGCTTCCTTTAGAGACCATTGTTGACTGCTAAGGTGAAAGCAGAGAAACAAAAATATATATATTGTTTTGCAATAAATAAATCATTTTTTGTGGAACCCATAAGCTTCAAGCCATGACAATGAAAAAATCCACCCAAAAAGAAAACTGCACATTCCTAGAAAGCAAAGCTCGAAACTCATACAGTATTTAGGGCAGTGGGAGAATCTTGTATAAATTGGCAGAATATACTGGAGCACCACTAGTCCTCTCCTTATATTTAATGGTTACATATGTGTTGAGTTGGACACGATAAAATTAAAGTCCCTATAACATCCATAATAGAAGTAAATAATCCTATAACAGAATACTTTGGGAGAGCAGGTGGACAAACACTTCCAATCCAGACAAGAGAAACACTCGTAAAGAGTACTATCTAATGCACTTAAACCTTAAATCAATTGAACTCTAACCCTGGCAATAAGCTTATAATATTTATTTCAAAAGTTCAATTTAAGAGGCTTTCCAGAAATGCCATTTGACAAGTCTTGCCAAGGCACAATTACTTCTATTAAAGACGATATTAAGGAATTACATTAACAAAACAATATCAAAACAATATTAGTTTTTTATAATCTTTTTTAGATATGCTCTCTGTCTATTTTATTATTGCCTTATCTATTCTATTCCAATATTCAATACTATATTTTTGCAGAGAGGTGCACTTAGTCCTCCTACCTCTGTCTTGTGATGAGGTTGATGTAGTGTCTCAGGGCTGAGTAGTACTTGGCCAGCTCCTCCGCCGGGGCGTCATCTCCAGGGTTCTCCGGTTTCACCGGGTAACCCTCCGTCAGGGCGCCGAGGCAGAGCAGCGCCCACAGCAGGAACCCAAGAGTCCCCAGCCAGCTCACCAAGTTAGGATGCATCTGACCGAGCAAAGTAAAAGCTATCAGCTCAGGTCATATAACTGGACACTTGTTCCATTGTGCGTTAAATTTCCTCTTTTGCGTGCTTAAATGATATGTTTACATAAAATAAGATACGATAGCCTGAATAGTATTTAGCTTTGAAGCCTTTGCTTGAGGAATAAAGACATAATTGGTCGAAATAAAAAACAATCAAACATGATAATTAGAGTTAGATATCCAATAATTAGTTTGAGATTTTCAATAACTAGGACTTTTTCTGTTGCACAGGCTGCAGAAAATGATCTAAAGTAATGCCCAAATATTTGGAATGAGTTTAATAATTTAATGTCCAGGTTTTTGCAAATCAAATCTTAAGGTACTTACATTTCCCACAGAGTCAGAGGGAGATTTGCGCGCTGTCTTGTGGCGTCTTTCTGCTCTTCTGAGCGCGCGCGGTGGGTTTTATATCTGTGTGCGCAAGAGGCGCTGCAGAAAAACGCGTCAGAGCTGCGCACCGTTTAGCGCAAGTCTCTGCCTTTTCTTCGTGTGAACGTCACTGCTGATGCTGTCATCGATGTGATTTTTAGTAAAAGCTCTTTACGTTGATTTAAAAGACCTAAAATAACAACACTAGCTAAAAATAAAGTTAGTTAATGAGCCCTGTTTTCAATGAGACCACGAGGGATTTGAGATTATTTCTATTTTTTTAAGAATGTGGCCATCCAGCAGCTACATTGTATGATATTTACCAAAACTACGAATGTCCCTATACATACATGGATACTTCAGTAATGATATAGAAAGTATAAGTTCAATACAGAGTCATCAGCACCTGTTGCAAAATTCCCTTTAGAAGTATGATTGATAGAGTTACTGTGATGTTAATGTAAAAAACATCTCAATGCAGGTGTGTACATGCTGAAAACAAGTAATTGACACACAGACACACACACACTTGGCATATATACACCCTCCTAGTAATTGTTGCATTCATGCACACACTGTGAAACAGACTTATACGCGCATGCTGAGTGCAATGTTTTGGTTGTTTATAAGGCTCTCTAAGAGGAAGAAGGGGAATAATTTATTTCTCAATCATGTAGTGATTCTTCTACATAATGAGATCAATAATCCCATTTGAAATCACAAAATAATGGCAGCAGTGTTACACTGTGGGTGAACTTCAAATGAGTCTTCCACAGGCGGCCTCCTTACCCGAAAGCAGCTCCTAAAACGACGCCTCGGGTGATCTCGAATAAAAAGATTTCTATCAGGCTCCCATGTATATGAACCTTTTTTCGACAAGCTGTTTGACTGAATCAGTATACTAATTTCATTTTGCAGTTCACTCCATCAGATGGAGAGAAAGACTGGGACACTCAATGTGAACAAAAGGCCTAAATGTGAATTTCGAGACACGTCACTCAAAGAAGAGCCCAATCTCCAAGAAACCCACTTAATAAGGAAACCCAAATAGCACTTCTAATGAATCTGTATCACTAAGTGCTTCATTTACCTCCCATTCATAATCCTTTTGTGTACCAGCTTGCAGCCATATAATCTATCAAAATCAGTATTCTTCAGCAGTGCTGCTTTTTAAGTTGCTGCAGAGGATGTGTTAAGGGCTTTTTGTGTTGCACAGGATGCTAAGAGGAAGATGAGGAATGAGACACAAGTGAGGGAACATGGAGAGCAAAGTCATGATCGAATCACGCTGATCGCAGGCAGGAATTAGAACTTCTAGTCCTCTTCAGGGGAAACACACACACACACACACACACACACACATTTAGTGACTCGGTGCAATAGTTATAATACCTTTTTTAAGCAAACAGCTTGAGCCCCACATATGAATGTTGAAGTGCATGTGTTATGAATGTAGCAGATGTATAAAAGCATATGTACAAAGTTGAGAGGTCAGTTAGTGTTTGCTTAAAAATAAAAAAGTAAAGTGACTTTAAACTCAATATGATCATTAGGCAAAGATGAATCAGCCACAGTGTCTCAAACACAGGTGACGTCTTAAGATCCGACCGAATGTTCCTCCTCAGAATGACAACTCATTGATGAGTGAAGCAGATGAGGTAAGATAGAAGAGGCCATGTTATGTTTCACTCATGTCGCCTAGAAACAAACAACACAAGGAGTCTTCAGTGCTTGCAGCTGTGTATGGCTGTGCTTATTTACAAGGGTGTACATTTAAGCTAAATGCTAAGGCTAGCTTGGCAAAAACCTATTGCTCCTATTTAGCATAGATGACTGAGGCAAACATGCTGATGTTGAGATGGCAGCTTTAATGTTTGCCCTTTTCACCATCTAAGTTAAGTGTTCTACCATGCTAACATTTGGTAATTAGCACTAAATACAAAGCACAGCCAGGGCTAAAAGAGGTATGTCCTTTATTTTGCAGAAACCTAACAACTGAAAATATTGACCTGTTTAAGAAAAGGGTCACCAGTTATTAGGGGTCATCTTCAGGGAAACATGAGCGCATGAACTGACATTTATAATAATCAAACAAATAAATGTGACATTAATCAAAGTGGCATTAATTTAAATTCACTTTAAAAATACTTACCGGTTCTTGATTTCATACTAGGTGAAAAAAATATTAAAAACAGTGCATAAATTTTCAGCCAAACATGCTTGTCAAACAGTGAATTAGCAAACACCCACAAACAAATCCAAGTCCTAGCTTTATAAACGGCATGCACTTTCCCACTTAGAGTCAAACATCTTTTGAACAGTCAGAAGGAGAAGCTCAGTCAAGAGTTTAACTTTGGGTGTAAAAATATCAAATCATCAAAACTGAAAGGGAGCTCTTCATGTCACCATTACTTTTGATGATTGATGGAAACACTTTTCATGAAAGGTGACACATGTGACTTAACATCAGTGAATCACCACATTCATTTATATAAATATAAGCATTTTGCACAGTGGGCCAAGTGGGTTAAAGGATAAGAGTGGTGCTATTCTGTGGGGCTCCAGAGTGGCTGAAAAGAGAAGAAAAATATTAAGGCTGCATTTTACCACATCGATTGCACAAAATGCTGTTGCATGTGCACAAATGACAATTTACTGCCATGTTTTTTATGCTTGTTTCCAAATTTTGATCAATTTTTGTGCCAAAGATGAACGTTTCAATGATTCAGTCATTACCAGTGCATCATCAGACTGCTGTCAAGGCCAACAATCCACTCTTCTATGATATTAAAAACTGCAAACCCAACAACTAAATACTTGTGTGAATGTATATTTTTTCTGAAAACATGTTCTATAATAATGTGGTGCCTAATTAAAATCTCATCATCTCTTCAAAGTTGATGTAATTTAATGCAGATATTTACAATCTTGCTGAGTATACTTAGTTGCATAATAAGTGTGCATTTACATTTTCATAGCTGCAGCATTGCTTGAGAAACAAAGGTGTTGTTGCAATAGTGCCAATGTTGCACCGGTTCTCCCATAAAACCACTGTCCTTGAGTGCTCCATAACGACTATTTTCTTAATGAAGTTTGAGTAAGTGTGTGGGCTACCTCAGAGCATTGCTGGTGCCTGTGATGTAAATTGTGCTTAAGGATCATCTAATTTCCATAATTGGTTATGTTTTGTCACTTTGGAACTCTACTACTGGGTTATACGATGTATAGTACTTATTTCCACAAGGCCAAATGTCTTTTATTGCAATGAAAGCAAAAATTTCAATTATTTTGTGTGTGCTCCTTGAATTAGAGGAACTCCAAAATAAAATCCAGTCACCCTTGATCCATGCTACACCCCTCCACCAAGTTTTGTGAATATCAAGCCAGGAGTTTTGCCGACAAGCATACATATCAAACTGAGAACGTGTTGGAGTTAATACAAGGAAATCAACAGAAACAAAATAGTACCTCACAGTTGTAAGAAATTTTACCTATGAAACCTTTTTTGCTTGTTTGCATCTTTATTCTCAGTTGAGCTACCATTGCACATACAGTGTATCAGTCCATATTTTAGTTGGTATCAGTTTCGGTCAGCTCTCTGTTTGATAAAAATATATTTGTGCAGTCAGTGAAATGGCTCTCACAACCAGATTATTGATATTATTTCTGTGTAGATAAAAGAGGAGCTTTTCCTACTTCCTGTTCTTCCTGTTCAAGAGTAGACAAATAACAATGTTACAGAGGGAAAATGGTCCCATTCAGATCAGCATCAACACAAATAATGCCATTGCTATTAGAAATATAGCACCTTATTATCTCCAGTACAGTCCTGTTTGCTAAGGCTAATAAGACAAATCAAAATACGAACAGCTAGAAGAAGAACAGTGAATTGTTGTGCTCAATATAGTACCTTTAGGTAAACGTTGTATAAGAGACTTTCTTGGAGCTTAGTTTGTCTTTATCAGAAATCATTTCTGGGGAGAACGAGTCCTCAGGCTGTTTAAATGCAAATTTGTTTTCCTCTCTTCTCATCAGCCTCCAGGTTTGGACAATAAGTTCTTTCTCGTGATTTGTTCCAATGAAAAGGCCTGTAATTTTCCGCTGCCGTGAATCACACTTTTCAAATTTACAGTGTGTACAACTGTAAAAGGAAACTGACATGCAGGCTGCCTGTGTCTTCTCTATCAGACAACTGCATAAAATGAGACTCAGAGGACAAATAAAAAACAGGGAAAAATCTCATACAGCTTTGGTGCTTTCTTGGATATAACACCACTTTTACACACAGGTCTGACACCCTAATTGCTGCTTTTGACTACACTATTGTGCTATGGTGACAATCTGTTACTTCTGGTAAGCAAGCACTACTATTACTTAGAGCACTGGCAGCCCCCCATTTGGCTACGTGGGCTGCAGCTTCAAACTGATGGTGATTTGAGAACTGATAACAGGTTTATATTGAGGTTTAACGGAAGTGTGTCATTGATAAAAGCAACTGAAAGAATGAGACTGAAATATTTTATCAATGAAACCTGATTTTTTGTGTTGACCTATGCTGCACTGCTGTTAATCCAAATGGAAAAATAAATGTATTTCAAATTTTATCACTGTTTTTTTAGTGTAATTTCCATAAATACTTAAACAATATCAGCTTGGTGTCACAGAAGATATAGATTTATTACCACCAAAGAAGAATCACTTTTGCTATCAACATCTTTGAGCCATCCATGAACACTCACAAGAAGCATGTTCAAAAATCTTTCGTCTTTGTTCAGGCATTGACATTAATTGACAGCCTTTTCATGCAATTACTGAACCATATAACATCTCAGAGAACACAAGCTTTTCTCCACATTCAGTTCAGAGTAAGTACAATAGTGACAACTGCCTCAATAAAGAAATATCAGGAAAAAAAGTCCTTTGTCGCTCTCTCCGTTGTTATATCGCTCTAATTAAGCTCCCGCTGGATAAAGAGTTTCCTTTTTAGGGTGAATTTTTTTAAATTTACCTGTCTTTACCTCCTCTCACAGTGTGTGAGTGTCTATTTGTCTGTGTGTGTGTGTGTGTGTGTGTGTGTGTGTGTGTGTGTGTGTGTGTGTGTGTGTGTGTGTGTGTAAAAGTGTCACACACACAAAACATCAGAGAGAGAGATAAACACAAACTACAAATAAAAAAAAAAAACA
>JAQNCA010000009.1:676816-694434 GCA_029783725.1 Acanthurus tractus
TGATGTAGATTGTTTTATTAGTAAAACTTATTCTTTGGTGTTGTGTTTATTTGTGTATATGTGTGTGTGTGTGTGTGTGTGTGTGTGTGTGTGTGTGTGTGTGTGTGTGTGTGGATAATCTTTGTACATACAAACATCCAGAAATCCTCACAGTTATTTAAAAGAAAAAAACTTGCACAACTTGGCTCTAGGCTAAATATGAATTACTCTTGAAGTGGTTTTGGGTGTACAATAGAATTCCTTTCTCAATTTATGAATGCACTGCACTGCTGCACAATGAAAATGTGGGCATCGTGAAATAATCTCTAAAAACTGCCAGTATTAAATGTTTCTCTTGTATGTCTTTTTTTTGTTTTTTTGTTTTTATATCTCAGCATACTTCTACAACACAGTCAACAATGTCTGCTGACCCCCTACCTGAAAGGTCAATCGGAAACGGTGATTTGGAGTTAGATGTCCTCCTACCAAAGCAACTTTCCAAAAACCCCTGACTACCGGTTTCTGTGGGCGTTGGCTTCTGTCTGGTTCCACTTCCTGGCCTCATCCTGTAGCTCACTCTTTCACACCTCCTCAGAAGCATCAAGCGGTATGCTTTAGTGGTTAGAGAAACTTCTCCAGCTGTATAGTATCAGGCAAATACATATTCTGCTGTAATTAACTTGAGCGAGGCATTGAATCCCGGCTGCTCTATGTATGCTCATTAGTGGACTTTGACCTTGGTTTTCTCTGTGGAAATGTGCTGCAGAAAAAAGAACTTTCCTGCCAGTATCAACAAAAAATCATTTGTCATTTAATATTGGTATATCTGTATCAAACAAGAAACCTTCAATCTCAACCGGGCCTCTCCAGCTCCTTCCTCCCTTTCGCCACCCACAGTGCCATGTTGGGTGCACTCTTGCGGAGGAACATGTCCCAGAAGCTGAGTTTGCTGCTGCTGGTGTTTGGCCTGGCATGGGGACTTATGCTGCTGCGCTACACTGTGCAGCAGCCTCGCCATCAGAGCAGTGCTGAGCTACGTGAGCAGATTTTGGAGCTCAGCCGGCGATATGTCAAGGTCCTGACAGAGGAGAACCAGAATGCACCAGGTGGACCGCAGGGAACCTCCATGGCTGGTTATGGTAAGCATGGAGAAGCCAGGAATGCTGGGTCACATAGGGTTACTGCTCCCTGTCTTGCACATCAGCTAATTTGCTCAGCCTTGCATAAAGACTGTGTGTTTCATAGTTGGTGAAAAAGCACACTCAAGCATTAATTTCTGTTTGCTTTTCCTTTCTTTTCATTCCTTCTCACATAGCTGATCTGAAGAGGACTATAGCTGTGTTACTTGATGACATTCTGACAAGACTGGTCAAACTGGAAGGGAAAATCGAGTTAGTGGTCAATGCATCCTCCACTAACACCTCCCACACAGCAGGGAGCGTCCTTGCCTCTGCTCCTGTTGCCCTTCAGAAATCCTCAAAGCAGGAGAAACCTGGGAGCCACCCAGGAACATCACGCCTTCACCCACATGTTCCTAATAGGCAGTTGCAACATCAAGGGGTGTAATCTTGATTATATATATCAATTTTGAAAATATAAGCATTTATCACTGATGTAACAACATCAGACAAATAAAAAGCAATAGTGAGACATATGGACATCCAGAAATTTCAAATTTGGGATGCTTCTCAGATATTTTGAGGCTACCCAGAAGGAAGAGGGAGGACTATTCTATCATATGCTGATATTTATTTATTTTTTACCAAAACTATTCAGCACATTTTTTAATATTTTCATTGATTTTATTTTGCTCAAATTTTAGCATTTTTTTATAATGCCACATTTAAATCCTGTGACTGTTGGACTTCTGGAACTGAACCAGATTCTATTGGGGATTCTATTCTATTATATGTTTTGTCATAAAGATGGCTTGAAATCCTCGCTGATCTATATTGGAGACTATTTCCCAATACTGCTTCAACATATCAAGATGCTGAGCTAAACAGTAGTAGCTAGTGAAGACAGCTTATATAATGTGTAATTGATAGATATTTTCGTTTTTAGTTGGGTGAGTTGCAAAATACTGAACTGAAGAAGATTCTTTTAGCCTGCATATATAGTTTTAAGAATAATTAAACTGCATAGTTCACCCCTAAGAGATAATCCAAAGAATGTTATTTGCACTGAAGGAAGTTGCAATGTGTCTTCACAATCGCTGTTTGGCAGTTTGAGGTTTATGCAGAATATAGTAGGATAATGCTTATTTGCCACTGTAAACACGAGCGTGTGTGTTTTATCTTGGTTCCCTTTCCTGGTGATGACAAATGTTTTGATTTGGGTGTGGAACTGATTGAATGTACTGTGTAGTCAGTCTCTGGCCCTGTATTTTTGTAAAGATGACTGACATACTGCCTACACATGTTCAGGGTTCATGTTGCACTGTGACTATATTTTCTAAAGAAACTGGGCTCTTCCCAATTTGACTTAAAGGATATTTTAGGGGGATGGACATCGGGCTCTGGAAAATAAGTTTTTCTAGCCTTTCTTCCATTCCTGAATGTGGTTTTCCGTTATAATAAGAAACACCTCACCCTGTTCTGGCCAGAGAAAGATATATGATTACATGTTCATTTACATGATGACTTTGTGCTGCAAGAAATACAGGCAATACTGCTATTGTATAGGACAAAGACAGTGTGGATGGGACACTATAATAAGAAAAAGTTTCTTCATAATGTTGCCCAGACATTTCTCAGCTGTAATTAACTTATACATTTAACTCTGTATGAAAGCCACTGGGCTTGGTCATTAAACTTTGGTATGACTGCATTTACACTGACTGATACCATAAATATAATTTGCTTTATAATGCTTAAGTAGAAAACATAGCCAGCAAGTCAGCTGCTGGGAGATAGCTTCACTAATAAACTGAGCCCTTGGTAAAAATGATTCTCCCACCATTTCAAGCAATTTTAAATTCCATCATCCTCTCAAGTCCTACACATTAAATGTAAACAGCTGTTTTACATGCCATCGTGATGGTCTAAGTTTTGACATCATGTGCCTCAAGACAATAAATATTATGTTTTGGTTTTTTTGTGTGTTTGGTTTTGCTTCTAACCAAATATTCAACCAGTGGTTCAAAAAGATTTATGTGTGCTTAAGTGAATGTGCAAGACAAGTTTTTAATTTGTTCAAATTATACTGACACAATGGTAAACCCTGAGGTGTTTCATGCCATAACAACTCCTCTAATTATGTCTTACCGCGGTGTAAAGTAAGTCTTCTCAAATACTGAACTAAACTACAGTGTTGACATGCTTATACTTAACCTGAGTGTTTCCATGTTAGGCTATTTTCCTCTCCAAAGAATTCAAAGGATTTTACATGTATTAAAATTGTTGTTTATATATTGACCCATTCTTGCAGACTGAGCTACTCAAAAATATATACAAGGTTAGAATTATCTCCATACTAACCATTTCAACATTTAAATGCATCTTACAGATAGCATTTCAGATATTAGCATCTGTTGTAAAAAAAAAAAAAATCATTATCCACAACTGTGGTGGCTCTCTCCAGTATGTTTACATTAGGAATGCTGTACGTCTAAAAGTATTGTGTGATATTTTTTTTGTATGCCTTGATACTTCTTTCATTTTAAAGAGCCCAAATGTCATCCTTCCGCCTCTCAGAAGGCCACTGAAAAGTTTTTAGAGTGTGTTGGTCGGGAGACGTCGAGGTCAGTACGCCAAGTTTTTGCGTGAGGGGGCGTTGGGGATACGACAGAACATGACGTCAGGTTCTGCAGTAGATAAACATACCAACCACCTCACGCGCCATCTTCTAGCTAGTAACCGACCAAATAAAGCATTGTCAAACCTCTGCAATCTACTTCTGTTCAAATATTCTGAACACAGCTGAAAATGAGTGACATTGAGGATGGAAATTATGAGGGACGGGTAAGTAGTTACCTCGAATGTATTTAATATCTCCCTTTCTTCCTTTTCCTTTCCTGTGGCTGCCGATAAAGAACACTATAGGTGAATTTACCTCATACGCTAGCTTTAGTAAGAGCTAACATTACATTTTAGCCAACGCTTGAAAGCTTAGCATTGACGTTAGCTCTACATCCTTGTTGGCAAACGTAAGCCGTGTTAGAGAGGCAAAGCAGTGTTTTGGTTTTGCCTTAAAGCCAACAATGTTTTCAAAGTATTTTGAACATGAACGTTTGCCTCACGCTAGCAAGTAACGTTATTCTTCAACCTGACTCTTCTTACGTTGGCTAGCTTAATGATCATCCTTGTTAGACGTTTTTATATGCAAATAACTCCATTGTAGCATTGTCAGTTGAATGTACGACACCTGACATCCGCTTTTAAAAAGAGTTACCTACTATGCTAAACGTTTGTATCCCTTCCTTTTGTGTGGAGCCATTTTTACACTTTGGCAACCACAGTATTTGATTTTCCTGAATTAGCATTCCATTATATTAAAGGTCATTACAGCCCTAAGTCTCTCTTCCTTCCCCTACTTTTACACTCTTGTTAAGATTATTGAAACATTGCTAAGTAATATGTCTTAGCTCTTTGCTTGTTAACATGTCGCTGAAATTGTACTTTTCTCATTTACATAATTTCTGGCGTAATAAAATTTAATGTAGCAACAATGTAATTGTACTGCATTCAGTGTTTCTTTTTATTTCATTTAAGATATTCTCTTTTTCTTAAATCTATGATCTTAATTTTTTATTGAATGTTCTTTTTTCATTAAGGTTATTGATCGTGAAGGATTTGAAGAGTTTTATCCAAGAATGATGAAGAAAATTTTCAAGATAAAAGAAGGCTAATGAAAACATGTACAGAGCAGAACATAGAAGTGGAAAGGGAGAAAATGTGACGGAAGAATGGTGTCAGATAGAAGCGCTTGCAGTGTAATGGCTAAAATGAAACTGGTTTCAGTTTGGGTGAAGAGAGAAAAACTGACCTGGAATCAGAAAATGAGAAAACTGAAAAAAGAAGAATGAAGAAGGATAGAAATCCTGAGAGAAGGGAGTAGCGTGTAAAGAATCTGGAAGAATGAATGTGTCCCTAGGTTAAGTAAATATACTGTTTGTGTCACAAATGTTTTTTTGTTTCATTTACCATGCTCACTCTGTGTAACATGAAAGTGCATGTTTTATTTTTTTCCCTTGATGGCCCAGGAGGACATGGAAATAAACTTGTCATATACATATGATTTTATATGGTTAAAAATAGACCACATTGTAAATTAAAGATTTATTCATTGAAATGATAAGATTACTAACCTTTTCCTCCACAGTATATAAGCTGTGCATTTTAGACAAGTTTCCAATGTACTCTACAACATCTCAGTACTCTGTGATTTATGTTTTTTTTGTGTGTAAAGAAATGTGTTTGACCATGAAAACGTTGTTAACATGCTGCTGTGGCAATAGGGGTCACGCTCCCCATCTAAATCGGATCGTGGAAGTCCAGCTCGGGTCAAGTCGGAGAGCAGGTCCGGCTCCCCGAGTCCATCCCGGGCCTCCAAACACTCTGAATCCAGATCCCGCTCTCGGTCAAAATCTAGGTATGGGGCTGACATTTTTCAGGGGCCTTTGTCATATGGTTATCACATCATATTACAAATAAATAAAAGCTCATAAAAAGCTAAATGTTTGACTCAGCTATGATGTGTTGTTGCTTTCTTTTCCTTCTCTTTCAGTCACATTGTTATCAAAACTTACTTATCTATTGTGTGCAAATTATTAAAATGCCTGTGTGGCATCTTTTTCAGGTCTCGTTCTAGGCGGCACTCAAACCGCCGCTATAGCCGCTCACGCTCTCGGTCCTATTCCCATCGGAGGAAGTCCCGCTCTCGGTCCTACAGCCCTGAGTACCGGCGCAGGAGGAGCCAGAGTACTTCCCCTATGTCTAACCGGCACCGTCACACTGGCAGCAGGGTGAGTGTAATGATATCCGATAAATGAGAAAGGTCTGGAAGAAAATAGCTGGAGAACCAGATGACACTTAACATGCGTATACACACATTTATGCGTGTACTGTGTTCGGATGTTTTGAATGTATTAGAGACAGGAACATGGGCACATCCTAAACAGATTGAAACCAAAATAAGCCAGGTTCAGAAGCTCAGTAAAACAAAAAAAAAGAAGTATTGAGTGATTTTTTTTTTTTTTCAAGTTTTGCATGTTAAAGATGATCAATATGAATTTCACACAAATAGACAAATTTGGATTTACAGCTGCTATGTGGTTTCACTATCAGGCTATTCCTGAAACTGTATTTTGCATGTAATATCTTATTGTTTTAGCACTTTGTCTTTTTTCCTTTTTTGTAGACCATTTTGTAGCTGTAGCAGACAAAATTATTTAAATATGTTAAACTCAATGTATAATCCATGTTTTGATATGGTTTTAATAGGGCTGTACCGAATAATTTGAAGCTTTGTCATAAATTTACACTGGATTCCTAAATAAACATTCAATGGCATGTATTGTAGGGCTTCGAATGGGATTGGTGTGTAATGTAGAGGGACAGACATCAGCAGACTGCTGCTGCTGATGACTGCACCTGCAAGAGAGTTTGAAGAATTAACACCCAAAGTCACAGCATTCTGGAGCATTTTTTAAACTTTTGGGATTAAAGAAGGATCTATCTGCAATTCAACCTTCAAATTTCTAGAGGTCAGATTGCCGTGAGTAACACAAGGAAAAAAATTGACCTTTTTTGGGTAAAAGGGGGAGTGATTAAGGATGATGAAATCATAAAATATGACAATAGACTTATAAAGCCTTATTCAAAAACCTCAAAAGAGGATTTGTATGTCAAAAAATGACATTCGGTACAGCTCGAGGATTCGAGATGGATTATTACAACATAATTACAAGGATTATATGATCACAGCAACACTGAGTTGTTTGTAAAGCACAAGCAAATTTCTCTTATTTGTGAGGAAGTGTAATTTTAAGATGACTGTTTTTAGTCCTGTGGGAAACCACTTTGAAGTGACATTTAATAACCCCTTTTTATTAACCCTGCCCTCCTTTCATTATATCAACAGAGCCATGACTTGACAAAAGAAGCATACAGTCATGGCAGTGATGCTGATGTTAGGGTATGTGGACCTTCTAACATATTTTGGGCAAGAGCAATGTAATGTTTTATGTGTGTGTGTGTGAGATTTAAAGGTGCTGTTCCCAATGTAGTACTGAATTAGGGGTGATATTACAACCAACTGGACATCAATGGGGAAGGTTAGCAACAAGTTTTATATTACAGTCATGATATCTGCAAAGTGCATCGGATCACCTACCAAAGTACAGTAAGTTTTGTAACACTGGTCAAAGTAGGCATTAGCAAGCGCATCAATGCTTTTAAAAAGTGTTTATCAGCACTTAAATCACTGTATGTTAATTTTATGGCATAAATTTGAAATATTTCAGACATTTGTTCACATTTTTTAACCATCCTAAATATGTGCTACTCTGTATCTGTTTTATTAGAACCAATCTAGCGAACTATGTATTGATAAAACAATTTTTCAACTATGTACTTCTCAGATGCATTCTAAAACTTTCATTTAGCAAAGTGACTGATGTTTTTGTAAGGAAGCCTTTACACCTCTGATCAAACTACTAAAGGAAAATGCAGAATTTTACATGTTTTGAAAAACCTAAAATTTATATAAATAAATCAGAGAAGGTAGTAATAAATAAAACTATGTTTTTCTTGCAGCACTGTGTTGAGCAAGTTTTACAGTGTCAATGGTCCTAATTGTGCATGACTGCTGTAAGAGGTCCATGTCATCATGCAAAACAGGACTTCAGAGTGATTTTCAAAGCAAGCAGGAGGCAAATTAAATGGTTTTATACAATGTATAACAGCCCCAGAGGCATCTTTTTTCAAAGCGATTTAAGGGGTTATTAAAGCTGTCATAGTGTACCCAATAAGCACTTACTGTTGGACCAGTACAAATGTAGGTGCTTGGAGGGTGCTGGTGCCTCATTGAAAATATGAACATACATTCATACCTTCAGTTGTCACTAAACTATTGCCTTAGGCATGAGCCAGAAGTCACCATATAAGAGCAAATATCTAGTGTAGTCGGAGTATCGCATCCTGCCTGAACAGTAAAAAACTGATTTGAAACAGGCAATTTATAAACAAGAAGGTTGTAAATGAATTAGCACAATATATTGGAGCAATACTGTTTTATGTGCTTGAATCTTGGAACAATATACCTACCCAGTCTATGTGCCCAGTGCATTAAACATGCAAAGTGCTGCCATGTGCATGAAAGAGCACATATTAAATCAGGTAAATGGAATTTGTATGAGAAGCATTTTATGAAACAATTTCTGACCTTTGTTGTTAACTTCCAGGCAAACCCTGATCCCAGCACATGTCTGGGGGTGTTTGGCTTGAGCCTGTACACCACAGAGCGTGACCTGAGGGAGGTGTTTTCGCGCTATGGTCCTCTGGCAGGGGTGAATGTGGTGTACGACCAGCGCACAGGTCGCTCCCGAGGCTTTGCCTTTGTTTACTTCGAGAGACTAGAGGATTCTAAAGAGGTATGGAAAATGTTTATGCTTTTATTTATTAGTCAAATTGCCAATGAACTTCTGTTCTGGTTCCAAAGACTCATTTGCTTTCTGTTTTTTGATGTAGTGCATTCATCTGGTATCTGAAGTGTTAAATATTTTCTAATTGTGTTGACTATGAAAATGTTTATATCTGTTAATCCTCAGAACCAGGAGACAATCATTATCAAGTCATGTGAAGTAGCCATTTCTCTGATTGACCTTTTATGTTTTAATCTATCAATCCCCTATGTGAAACTTTTTTAAGTTAGTTCATAGCAAAATATTTAAACATAACTTTACATCCACAAATAGTAACTGGTAATTACATATTGCCTGGCTCTTTGTTTTCAGAGTTGCACATGGAGGTTCAAACATCCTTTCCTTCATATGAAACTGCTCATCTCTTCTTCTCTTTCTTTTTTCTTTTCTTTTTTTTGGATGTGATTACAAGAGTATGCCACTAGGTGTCTGCCTTGCCATAAAGTCCCTCACCCTTCAGTCATGCTTCCCATAGCAAGGGCTAAAAGTGTGTAATGTAGATGAGCTTGTATGAATTAAATCATTTTTATTAAAAAACTTTTTTTTTCTCTTGCTTCTTTTGTTCCCAAGGCAATGGAGAGAGCCAATGGCATGGAGCTGGACGGGAGGCGAATCAGAGTAGACTATTCCATCACCAAACGTCCCCATACCCCCACACCAGGAATCTACATGGGCCGACCAACTCAGTAAGATGAATTTTTAAGTCAAATCTTGTATATCAGTGTCTTAACCCAAATGTGTGGCACTGATCATTCATGGTTGAGTTCCTCAAGCACAAATGTGCATTTATGCTATGAGGAGTTAAAATATTTCGGTGACATAATGTTCTGATGTCAGGGCTTGCTAATGTTGTTATTTCTCTCTAACTGTGTTTCCTTTCTTCACACACAATTAGAAAACAATTTATATTATCTATGATACAGTGCAGTGTTTTTTAAGAGATGAGATGCTTGGAAGTCATGGCCCTGTTTTTCATATTTCTACAGCAATGGTGGTGGAGGCGGCGGTGGAAGCAGCAGGAGGGGGAGAGACTCATACTATGACCGTGGTGGTTACGACCGCTATGACAGATATGACGAGTATGACTATAGGTATAGGTGAGCAGTAATTTCTTCAGCACAAAGTCATTGTTGCACAGTTCCATGGATGAAGATATATTAAATTTCCTTTGTGTCTTCGCAGTCGCAGGCGCTCTCCATCACCCTACTACAGTCGATACAGGTCTCGCTCACGGTCTCGCTCCTACAGCCCACGTAAGTGTGAAGAGAAATGCAAACAATAGAGAGCTTGCTTAACTGCATCTATTGTATCATCTTAAGACATTAAATCAGACTGCTGTTAGTGTGCATATTTAAACACATTTATTTACTGTAATCACAAATGTAAGCAGATTGATTTTTTTTAATTCTACTGTACTTATAACTGGACTCATTACATATATGTCCTATTTTCTTTTTGCAGGGCGATACTAAGTTGCTTCTTCCAGTGTTCAGCTTCCCTCCAATCATTGATGGTGTGTTTTTCATTGAGGTGTTTCTGAGGGGAACAGTTTGAGTCAGCACATCTCTATCAATGGAACTTTTAAGTTCAGGATAGTTCATGTTTACATGCAATAGTTGTCTTAATTTTTAGACATTTTGATGGATCTTTGTTGAGTGTGAGCAAAGAACTCCACAACTGTTGGTTACTATTGCGTCATTCTTGGACTTGCATCCCTCTCTCTTCATCTTCTGAAGAAGCAATACCTTTTTGTCCTTTCAGGTGACAGTTGTTGAGATTTATGTCACTGATCACTGTCAACATGGTTCTTGTCATGATAGGGAAAGAAAACATGGTTTTCTCAACTTTGATTCCCACAAAGTTTGGAGGCTGTGGAAACACACAAAAATGCATAATGCAATCATCTGAAAATAAACTGTGTTTACCTACAACGTTTTTATTATGTGTTAACAGGCCCATGTAGTTATATTGTTTTTAAAGTCACGTGTTTCATAGAGTGGTGAACCTTGCCCAAGCCTGCCTTTCAAGGATGCTTTTATTACCAATCATGATACTATCACCTGTTACCAATGAACCTGTTTAACTGTGGAATGTTTGAAATGTGTTTTTCAGCATTCCAACTATAAAAGTCTTTTATTGCCTCTGTCCAAATTTGTTTTAAAAAAATTGCTGTCATTAAAAACAGAATAAGCATATTTACAAAAATCAATGAAGTTGATGAGTAAAACATTAAATAAAGTCTTTTTTACTGATTCCAATTAAGAATATCTTAAAATAATGAGAATAACATAATAATGAAATAATGAGTATAATATTCAGGTTAGTTTTAGACATAACCTTGGAGTCAGGGTTGTACTAAATAAAAAAAATCAAATTTGAGAAAAAATAACGTGTGGAGTTTTGTAAATATACACTTATATTTGATACCAACACATCAACAGGTTTAGGGGATAACAGTTGACAGTACCATGATTGGGTATAAAAGGGTCATCCTCAAAAGGCTCATTCTCCAATGAGGATTTGACAAAATTGTACAACACAGTTGTATGAAGGATGATACTACACAGGCTCTAACACTCTGTAAAATTGTTGTCAGTTTGTTTGCACGAAATTGCATTCTTTTTCTATTTATGTTTAACACACCATCCAAACTTTTTGGAATCAGAGTTGTAAATAAAATAATATACTTGAAAGTAAAGAGATTAAACTCAATGTTACCTCGAACTAACCGACTTTTCTGGTAAGTAGCAGGTAAATTTGGGTGTAAATTGAGTACTCTAAGCAATCAGTCGTAAGTTCTCTGCTCACATCCAGAGTTATTGTATTTTAGTCATTAAATAAGTTCATCCAGTGTTTTATTATAATGTGTTACATTTTTTTTATTGTTTCTTTGTATGGGAATAAAATATATGAAAACCCCAAAGTTTGTAATGTGTTTTTCTGACTTAATGTGCATGAAATTGAAGTTGAGCCGTGGTTGTACAGGTGGGAGTTAATGCTTTAAGTTGAGTGGGTGAAGTGGGAAAACAAGCTGGGAGAGTTTCACAGAACAAGACCAGCGCCAAGACGTTGAGCATGATAAGTTTATGTTCACACAAATTTGAAGTAGTTGAGCTGCAGCCACTCTTTGAAACCACAATATATTCTCCAAAAGTTGAGTTTTCTCTCATTCAGGCTACACCAATGAAAACATGCAACAAAAAAAAAGGACTCTCACCAAGCTTTTATTGGATGGCTTTCATTACATAGCGTACACGATTCTAATGTAAGAAAACAGCTTTTAAGGTAATTGTAACTTCATGGTTTATCTCAGTACAAACTAAAACAACAAAAAAAGCTTGTGCTCTGCCCAAAAGTCATTTTGTTCTGAGTAACTTCTTCATTTTTACGTAACTGTCATTTACATGATCTATCTTACTAGAACACTTCCTCTAAGAAACCAAAATTATGTCTTGCTTGTAAAAATATGCTTTCACATGGCCCATTTGGTTCTACACAAGACAAAGTTTACTAGTCATATTTTTCCTGTATTAAACGAAACATTTCTACATTGCAACAACACAGCATGACCAGTTTTTGTTCCAAATAAGATGCAGGTTTAGATAACTGACCCAGTTTGGCCAAAAAAGATCTTGAAACAGTGTGGCTAATCACAAACGTAAACCTGAAGGAATGGAGGGTTTTTATCTGTAGACCTCAGCCCCAACAATAAGGCACTTCATTCAAATGAGGTTAATAATCACTGCTGACATGTCATGGGGCCCCTTCGAGTTATGCGTTCATTCACACTGACTCAAAGATAACTCATAAGGTTCCAAGGTAACCACTAGCTGGAAGGATACAAGGGTCAAAGTGTGAAGTCTTTCTCAATATAGAGCCGGAGTCAGATGTCCAATGTATACATTTAGTGCTCATTTTCACCTTAGATTTTACCATTAAGTCAACTTCAACCAGTGGTACTACTTTCCTATATATTTTTCTTGTGTATGTTTGTGTAAAAAAATAAGTTAATGAAAAAATAGTAGTTAATGTCCACTAATTCATAGAGCAGCCACTTCTCAGCAGTTTTACACTGTGGAGAACAGATGCTGATAGAAGAAAATTCACATTATTTACTTTATTTTTTAGTTTTATTTTAGGTCAGGCTGTGATTTATGAATCTTTTTCTCATCTGAAATTGCATAGTGACCTAAGTGTCATCATGGCAGGGGGACATCTACCAACAGCTTGACCAGTAGGGGACAGAATAGGTAGATGATTTCATATTGATGGGATTCCTTGTGTCTAACCTACAGAACTTTGACTGAAAATATTCAGACAAACAGACACATGTATATTACTTTCTGGTTCAGAGAAAGGACAACATCAAGAGTAATGTAAACTATTTGCTTGGTGGAAGCATTCCACGCCTACTTCACACAAAAAAAGGGAAAATATGGGCCAAATCATTGCTTCACTCTGGGGCCAGACACATGCAGTGTAGTCTGATTCTATATAAAATATACTACTTCCATCTTCATGCTTTTGTTCTGTAAAGGGTGTGTAAAAAAGAAACAAACACTTTGACTTAATGTGTCTGAGCTGCAGGATGAAACTGGGAGGGTGCACTTCTAATGTACAGGACGATGTCTGAAGGGGCAACAGCATGTCCATGTTTTCTATAAGGTTGAACACTGGATGGCCTGTGGGAGGGGATGAAGGCTGAAATCCCCTTCCTCTTGAGTTCTTCTTGTCTGAGCAGTAAACATAGCAGTTTCCACTAGAAACTAGAAACATTAACAACTGTTTACTAGTCCATCAGCACTGATTATTAGACTTATCAGTCAGAGTTCATTAGGAAACAGATGTCCATAAAAAATATTATCTCCCCCCTTTCTCTTTCTCACATTTAAATTTGTTTATAAAAGTTTTTCATCTCAATCAACAGAAGATGTTTTCATTCATTGAAATTTGGGGAGATTAAATGCATGTATTAATCTGTTTATATCTAAAATAAATCTGTAAATATTTAACTTACAAACATTTTTTACTGTGCCAGAAATGTGTTTTTATTGTTTTCAATTGGAGGCTAGTTTATATTAATGTAATAAAATATTTAATTATTAATATAAAAACTGTTTGAAACTTGTGATCCATGTTTCACACATATATGCATCTCAATTTTGAATGCATGTGTCAGTCCACAGAAAGCCAAAAAAGTTAATTTTCTCTGCTATAATATTTAAAACAGTTACCGGTTTAAAAACACAGTTAAACCCCCATCAAAGAATATGCATTTCTTGTAATATGTATTACCCAAATCATCAAGTTGATGGATTATTACCTCCAACACTTTAATTCAAAACAATATTCACATAACAACTAGATTTAAACAAGATTTTGCAGAAACTGTTCCACTTGAAAGAATATACAATGCAGTCTATTATAGATTCAACAAATAATGCACATTATTTTGCAATAAACATAATCTAATGTAAAATTACAAGTGGGAAAACTTAGGGCGAAACAAAGCATGTGTCTCTCTTCTTTTATGAAACAAGATACTAAAGAAAAATATTATTTTTTGGTTGTTTCAAGAGAGATTTCTCAACACCAAATTACAGTGCATCTAATCAAACCAAGGTGCTGAAACCAGTAAACAACAGCAGCCAGAAGATATGTAATCCTATGAGAAACACAAAGCCACATGCTAAAGCATGGCCATACAGCATGGCTGCATTGTGTGACAAAGTCTGCAAATATTCATGTGACTGTATCTAAAAACACCCACTTTCATCAGCCTTTTGTAGAGCTGCATGAACATGTGTGATCAAATGCACAACAACAATTAAAATACACTCATTTCAAGATCCCAAAAAATCCTACAATCAACAGATGTTAAGTATAAAAACAAAATGTTGCTCAAATAAGGACAAAATAAAAACAAATAGGAATTTCAGCCTATTCCTTCCCACAGAGTTTGAAATGCAGTGTGTGAAGAATTATTTCAAATTACTTACAATTTAACAAATGTTTCATTAAAAACATGGGGATACTTTTTTCCACTTGTGAACTAAACAATAGGATGACGGTAGGTGTGTTTGGCTGCATCTAATTCATTTTCTGGTAGTAATTAAGAAAACAAGAGACCAATCATTTCCTAAAAAAATATCCTCACATTTAAACAATTATTTCTCAGAATGTGTATCCAAGCTAAGTTCACTTTTTACGTCTAATTTGCTGGATTTGACTTTTGTTTGTAAAAGAAAGTGTAAGTGACGAGTAAACGAGAAAACACACGTCCCTTCACCCCTGCTATTCTTTTCAAATTTTAAAAAAAAGATACTAGCTTGATTATATTTGCAATTAAAACATTTCACCAGTCTGCTTCAAATCGCTGTTTACTGCTTTCAAAAAATGTTCCTTGGCATGATGTATTTTGAAGGGGGCACAAACCGCCATTTTCTAATGAGATGAAGGGTGTCACCCCACAGGAGAATCAGAGAAAACACATCCAGTTTTTTTTTGAATTGTTTGTTTTGAAGCCTGCCTGTAACCTCTTTAGGTAAATATTACACATGTGCCTGGACTCTCACCCCATCAAAGACCTGCATTTACATCGATAAGGACATAGTTCCCAATCAGTTAATGTTACTGTAAGGCTCTAGATTCTCCTCAACATGGCGTTCACCAGTGTTCCCCTCACTGTGTCCGAAGCGGTCAACCAGTGGATTTAATGGTTACAACTAGAGTGGAAAGAAAACATTGTTAAAAAGGTCTGAATCGCCTGACAGTAAATAAAAAAATAAAAGCAATCTCACCGGAAAACAGAATCCCTTGATTCAGAGTAGCCTAAAGGGGTTTGTAAAAGAGCCTTGCGCTTGGCGACGTAGACTATCTACACCTTGGAGTGAGGCCAGCAGCACAAAGTTGGGCTATAAGCTGCGTTTTACTTAAACAATCTACCTCCCTCTCCCCTCTCCTTCCCTTCCTCTCTAGAAATATCCCAGACTATGTTTAACCAGATCGATTTTGTCAGTTCTTTTTCCTGCACTGACATTAACCGCAGCAATCTTCCCACATAGGATGCAGTCTCGTCTGAAACTTTATGTCAGTTTTGCCCCTATGGAATTTGTCCATAGCCGAGGAGTCCTGAAAAACTGGGGGCGGGGAGACTTTCTGTACATTCCTCAGCGATACATTCACTACTCCTCCTGCAGAGCCTGCAGCCACACACGCAGACAGGCTGCAGCCATGCATTCTGCTCATCTGAACCGACAAAAGTCACCCGAGCACATGACTGCTGTCTCTATACGTTCAGTCGGCAAAGCTGCAAAGATGAAAGGCACAGTGATGCAGGAAGGAGACGCTCAGACCGAGTTCCTGCGTGTCCGATTCGTTGTTTCGTTTGCAGTGTATATTATTAATGCAAAATAAACTAGGTTGCAAAAAAAAATGTATCAGCTTTAGTAGGCCAACGGAAAACGCACAGGTTTTTTTAGAAAAAATCCCTTATATTTGGTCCATGCAGAAAGATTATAAGAGCCTAACTCTTTACTGGAAACTGTTTCTGAAACTTTTCGGGGCTTCCAACTTTCAATAATTTAAAACACGTTTTAAAAGTAAGTAAGGGATGCACTAAAAGTGATTTTTTTAAACATCATCTTTTGTTCTATTCTCATTTTAACCCATTTAAATGAGTGGCCCATAAATGTAAACACAGCCTCAAGTTCCTGAAAAGTGGAGAACAGTTGTAAAAAAGTGCCGCGGATTTGGCCGCTGGCTCGTATTTCGTTACATCTTTATGGCTTATGACAAAGCCCAGCAGAGGAAACATGGGAAGAAATGCATAATTGGCGCGCTGATTCATATAGAATAGTCGAGCCTTGGAGCCAATGAATGAGCGCGTTGAGGCCGAGCCAGCAGCAGTAGTACGGAGCGGGTCTGCAGCGCCCTGATTGGACCACTTCACTAACCAATCACAGAGCTTTGTGTGTTTGCTCAGCAGCAGAGGAGTAAAACCACTGAGACAGCCATGGCCCCAGTCTGAGCCAGTGGCTGAAGGGCCCACTAAACCAACACTCCCTTTGTAACCTGCTTTACATGAGCATGCACACCTAGGCCTATTCATTAACAAACACTGCAGGGACACTACTATCATTTCAGCTCAATGCATGGCTCTTTGCACTGGCAATTGTAGAGCTGCAGTGGAGGTTACACCCACCTTAACTTTACAGCAATTTTATTCCTAATGATTTATCTAACTTTTAAATTTCTTGCTGCTTGAAGGCTAAATGAAAAATCATATGCAATTAAAAAAAAACCACAGGCTATATTTATAGGGGGAATTAAAATAAAAGGTATTGCAAATTTTGTAACTTTCTGTTGTTTCTACTTTCTTGCTACAATTCATACCTAGTTTTTAATTTGCCACTAATGAGTCATAAAATAATTATAGGAACTGAATGATGCCCTTATTTATACCCACACGTGATCCAGAAAAAAATACTGTCCCGACACATGATCCAGTGCGCCTCATATCTCAAATTATACTGTCACATATGCTGTATGCGGAGCACACATAAACACGTTTGTAGCTTGGATATCAGTCTGAGGATCCTGGAGATCTCGAGATTAAAGATGATACTCTAAATACGCTGAGTATAAATACTTGCAGTCAGTTGCCAGTTTATTAGGTACACACATTTGACATGAACAGAGACTAAAACAGCAATTTTTCAATAAATTCTTCCTCGTGGACTGATCATGTGAATGTTCACTTTTTTGCTGAAACTACTTTAAAGAGGTGCTGATTCAACGTAAAGGTCACACTCAGCATATCACAATACTTTTCAACAGGGGGACAAGGTACAGCTTTCAGAATGTCCACATTGTTGAATCAGCACCTCTCTAAATGAAAATGTATGGCATTAACGATAGATAGATAGATAGATAGATAGATAGATAGATAGATAGATAGATAGATAAATATGTAAAATAAGATCGGAAGAGCGTC
>JAQNCA010000009.1:694534-710277 GCA_029783725.1 Acanthurus tractus
AGATAGATAGATAGATAGATAGATAGATAGATAGATAGATAGATAGATAGATAGATAGATAGATAGATAGATATGTAAAATAACACACGTCTTTTAGATGCCCCTTTTACGAAATTTTGTTTTCCGTTTCCCTTTTTTTAAAAATACGTCCTCGTGTCTGACCTGTTATTAATTCTGCCATTTTGTAAATGTTCATTTTGGGGTCATTGGTGGGGAAAGACTCGAGCAAATTCTGCTTCGCCAGAGCTCGTTATTCAACCTTTGTGCCGTCAACAGGTACGGATTCAGACCACCATCAGTCGTGTAAGCACGGCCGATTTCTGCAGACTGACCTACCCGTAAACTATCGGCCTTTGCCTATGATTTAGCCCACAAAAGGTCTTATTGACCGTTGTGTAATATTTTAGACATGTATTTCACACGTGATTGGAATGGGCTGTGCATTACATAGGACGCTAGGGGCACTTTAGTGGAGGAGACCCCTCCCTCTTTCAGTAAATGCAAGTCCATGCCGGAGGTATAGCAGGGAGGATTCGCCATGTGCATTCGCTCCACATGGCCAAGGCTTTGTCGTGGAAGCGAACCGTCCGAAAGTTGGAGAAAACAAGTAGCGTGGCGACACTTGTCTCACCAAAAGACATCCTCTCAATGTCACTGTGTGTGTCCACGGCCAGGTCGGGCCTGCTGTTGGACTTTGAGTTGTGGACGAGCGAGGGCATGGCTCCACTCTAGTTGGAGAAGATGGATGCCGTCATGTGGATAGTAGTACGTGTCATTCCCATATTGCACGAGGGCCCAATGAGCGGCGCAGGGCCCTCCTATAGTTAAGATTTTTGAAATAAAATGTGTCAAGTATGCAATTTAACAATATAGTCAAACATCATTTATGAATGGCCCCACCCCCCTTTTCCTCCTACTGTGTCATCAGTACAGCGCACTTAGCACAGCCGTGCGCACAAGCCCCCGCAGTATCAGCGTCTCCCTGCTATGGGCGTGCGTGAGCGCACTGCCGTTTTACTATTCCTCAACTGGCCAATGAGAATCGAGGCTTTGCAGAGAAAGGCACACGAATGTGATTCTAGTTAAGATACACTGGGTTCTCACGGAATCCCTTTACGCACATTGCTCGCCAGGTTTTTTCCCAACGCCAATCCACTCTTCCCCTCCTTTTTTCTCCACTCCCCTCTGCTGTCCCCACCCCAGATTCCCGTGCAATTTTCCCCAATCCCAAACACTTAATTGAGCAATTGGGATTCCTCACGTGTGGGCTGATTTGTAGTTTGAACACGTGGCTCATTCAAAAAAGCCGGAATAGCAGAGGATTTTTTTTTCTCCCCCTTCTTCTTCTTCTTATTCTAGGCTCTAGACTTAGAGGCGGGCGCCAGCCTTACCGTGTGTGACATTCTCTGTCTCTTTGCCAAGGGGTTTGGAGGAAGACACAAAGTAGTTTCTCCTCCTTTTCACCCAGCCCGCCATCGTTTGGAGACACGAGATTAATAATTGAGCATTTATTTATTGCGCGATAGAGACTGAGGGGCGAGGGAGAGCAAACGCACTGTGAGGCTGCCAGTTTAAATCTATCTGTGGCTTGAGCGACCGGGAAGCACGCCACAGCCACCCCGTAGTAGTAAAGGCGATTTAGGCTACTCCAAACACTGCACATCCGTGAGAGCAACTAACTATCTCTCCCTCAGCGTAAAGATTGTCCCTTTTGAACATGGCGATGAACATGAATAAGCTATATTTTGGCAACGTGAGCCCTGAGGCGAGCGAGGAGGACTTCGAAACTATCTTTGAGCAGTGGAAGATTCCGCACAGTGGTCCATTTCTTCTCAAAACTGGCTATGCGTTTGTGGATTGCCCGGACGAAAAGACTGCGATGAGGGCCATCGATATTCTTTCAGGTGAGAAATTCTTGGATTAAAAAGTGGTATTTGGGGGGACGCACAAACTGCTGCAATTGTGTGAAGATTGCCTTTACTTCAGCTCTGTAGGGTGGGGGTGTATCCAAGCAATTCTTTCTCTCACACAACCTTTACTTGGCCTTTTGACACCGTGGGCTCAGACAAATAGCTGCCCCTGGTTTGAGTGAAATTCTGTTCTTGTAATTTCATTGAGTATAGCTTGATAAAATGGTCGAGTAAACACAATCATGAGGATGAAATACCAAGGCTTTCCTAATGCAGGTTATGTGCCGTTCAGGGGCAGTGGGGCGCATAGGCAGCGGGCTTTGGACGCCGTGAAGTGAACCTTATTGTGGGCTCTATCACACAACCCACTTTGGCACGATTAGAGGACAGAGGACGTGGTGTGTTGCTGCTTTTACCCAGTTTCAATATGAACTTGCACTCTTATCCTGGTTTCAAACTAACGGCCTTTCCCCAGTGGCCACAACTCGCTACGTTGTGAAGCCATTTCGCCCATGCTGACACACCAGGTGGTTTAATTGTGTTGGTCAAATGTAGGCCAACTAACAGAGCCACACGACCATTCGCTTTAGTATATTATTCACTTCGTCCCCCCAGTTCAAGTCACGTTAAAGTTAGGCCTGCTCACACAGGACACGTAACATTTTAGCTAAACTCGTACAATTTTACGAATTGGGCTAATGTCTGCCTCATTTGTGTCCTCGTGCTATAAGTGGCTCGCATAATTCCTGCACTTTGTGTTGCTAATGTCACACCATGGTGAAAATATCCAGGACGATAACATTTGTACGTATGCCTGGTCAGATTTTGAAGTCCCCCCCGTCCGTAAAATGCCTAGTAAACACTATTCACAGATACACGTCCAGAACACAAGGAAGGGGGAGGCCTGCTTTAGGAGGTCAAATTTTATTAATGAAATTAAGAGTTGTATTTTTGTGTGTTTCATTTTATTTTTATTTTTATTTTTTAGGTAAAGTTGAACTTCATGGGAAAGTTCTCGAAGTGGAGCACTCGGTCCCTAAACGTCAAAGGTAGGACGAGTTTTATTAAATAGTGCTTGGTTCAACTCCTTCAGCTCCAGTTTCTCTTTTTATTCCTCTAGCTGTCCACAATGCACACACTAATTATTTTTTTTGAAGCAAGTGATATTTACCGGAAATTGCGTTTATGTTGCTGCATTGTTAATTCATCAGTGTGAGTATTTTCATTTTGTCTTCTTCTTTTTTTTTTTCTTCCCCTGAATGCTCTGGGGTCAAATGAAAGGGGCGTATGGTGGTGTACTCCCTCCTCTCGCCATGACTGTGGGGTGCTCCTAAAACCGTCGTGCATTTGGGTTAAAACCAGAACCTCCTTGCATTTTCTAGCTTGTACATTTCGTGTGTACGTACAGCACATGATATTATTTGAGCCCCAAACCTCCATGGCGGTTTTTTTTGCTAAAGCCTGCTGTGTGCTGGCTGAAATGTGTTGCACAGTAGTGAGTGCAGGCTGGATTTGAGGCGTACAGGCCTTGTGGAGTCGTCCATTTGAGAAGGATCTGCCCGTCATTCTCCCTGCCTGCCCTGCGCTTCCGCCCTCCTCTGCACATTGTGCTGCTGTTGCATGAGATGGACTCCCAAACGCGAGTGGAATGGGCGGTTTGGGGCCCAAGTCACGGAAAACCTTAGTTTCAGAGTTAGACCCCCGTAGCCACACTGGACTGTCGTGTTTCAGTAGATGATTTCTATAATACGTACCATAAATATTTTCTGTATGGTCTATGTGATCTGTGCTGAGGACGTGAAGTCCTGTGTCTTTTTGGCCATGTGTGCGTATTTTTTGGTGGTGACGCAATTCGCTTTTACTCAGTCATTTTCTTGAATTAAATTAAAATGACTCTTTGCTCGGTAATTGGCGTAAGGATTTTTATTCTAAGAGACATTACACGTAATATGCATGGTTTGGTGTGTTTAAAGTTTGATTGAATGAGCTGCTGTGTTACGTGAAGCAACAACCCACATTTAAAATCAGAAAGACGTGGTGAAACGTAAGCTTTGAAACTAATATACGTGGCTTAAATTGGTCAAGTACGTGCTTAATGTGTATGTGGATCAAGCGGGGATTTTTTTTTTAAATTATTATTTTTTTTCCTTGACATTTTGACGTGAAATGTATTTTCCACCTGAAGGTCATGCAAGCTTTCCCTGGCAAGTGGGGGTTTGTTTGTTGGTCTGTGTTAGTGTCTTGGATAAATAATCAAGGTGAGCTACATGGGCAATTTTGTGTCAAATCCTGAGACCTTCCTCCAAATTTTCCTGATCAGGAAAAACTGGTGACGTTGCTGTGTCTTTTAGTGCAGCCTGCTGTGTTGGCTATGGCAGCAAACCGAGTCGAGTTTCAGCCACACTTCAAAAAAGTAAAACGTGCCCTCCCTTTACAACATGGAACATAGCAGTAGTCAATGGGAACACTATTCTGAGTATAGACACACAACACACACTTGTACACTGGGGCCCCTCTTTGCATTCCAAACCTGCAAATATCAACTGGGGGCTCGGCCAATCACCATGGCTTAACCTTTGAACTCGTCAGGAAGGGGAAGTGCTGCAGCAGACTAGAATCAAGGTGGAGTGGCTACAGTTAGGGGCTCAGAGATAGCCCTGCGTGTGGTGACGTGCTGTGGAGAGTAGTGTCTCTCATTCACCAAAATGCATCATTCAATCCAACCCTTGGACGTACATTCCACAGATTTTGTCATGGTTATGGCCAAAAATACACTGGAATTATCCCCAGTGCATTACAAAACATCTTCAGTGTATTGTAGTGATTTTTTAAAAATATCCTGTATGCATTAACAGCAAAACACAGCAAATTTCACTTAATTGAAAACATATTGAATTGTAGATGCATTGATTTCTTTTCATAGTTATTAAACCTTTCAGCCATCTTCTGAATGTGTGCATTGGCTTGACTTAAGGAAATTTTCCTCCATAGCTTTCTTAAAATTTTTGTAGAATTTAAATCTGGCATTTAAAGATGACACCCACACATTCATGACAATGTCTTCCCCTTTTATTTTTCTGAAAAAACTAGTAAATTGTAAGCCTTGCCATAGGAAATCAAGAATTACTCAGAACCTTACAGGTGTATTTGGGTGTATTTACATTTAAGTAAAAAAATACTCTAATTTCCACTATTGACCAAACTGTTAAATAGCAGCAATATTTAACTTTGGACCCAGTTTTTTACAACAGTAAATTTAATTGCTTGCTAGTGCAACTGGCCACAAAAAATGCATTAATGCCAAGCTAGTAATTGAGCTTTTTTAAAAAAATAATTCCATATATTTAATTTCACCCTTAATTATAAGTAAAACTAACTTGCAGAGGTGTCACTATTGTAGAGACTCTGACTTGACATTATGGGTCACAAAAAGCTTCAGTTATTGATAAATAGGACCCCCCCAAAAAAAGAACTAGCTTATCCTTCTCCACATGCACATACCCGCTTAGTCACATGTACAGAGAGAAAATGGCATGGTTATGGGAGGGGTGGCCCCAAGTGTGTGTACGTGCGTGTGTGTGTGTCTGTGAGAGCGAGAGGGAAACAGACGTTAAACGTGTACAACTTTGACTTATTTTACAACCTGTTTAGCGTAGCAATTGTTGTTAGTGAGTGGTGTCAAGTTTCAGCCCCCTGCCTCTTTTTTCTTTTTTCCCCTTGCATTTAAAAAAAAAAAAAAAAAAAAAAATTAAGCCAGGGAGTAAAAGAAATCTTTAAATTTGAACAATAGGGTAGATCGTATGAGTGCTTCTTGTAGAATGGCTCTTATTACAAGAATTCTGGGTCACAGGGTCACTGTGGGGCCCCACCTGCAAAAACGGGGATTTAGGACGGTGACTTGGGGTGCCAGAGAATTATGAATGTGGCCCCTTGTCTTACCCAGGCAAAGGTTCCTTAACTCTCCCTCCTCCAAGGCTTAAATTAGAATCCCATTGTGCTTTTGCATATCTTTTTTTTTTTTTTTTTTTTTTTGAAATATGTAAAATGTAATTTCTGTAAGGTGGAGACATAGAAACAGATGTGTTAAAGCATTTGCAAAAGTTGAGTCATTTCTAACTGTTGATACTCAACTCCCAGGAATTTTCTGAGGGAATTCCAAACCAATGTATCCAAACGAAAGACTTGAATGTGGCTTATTGGGTGCACAGTGTGCATATAAGGCCTGTGAGAGGGCAGCGGAGCCCAGACTGCATGGAGTTCAGTCATTCAGAACCTCTGCATGCTGAATAGTCAAGATATGGATGGGCGTTGAGCACAGATCCTGTGCGTCCCACCACCGTCCCTGATCCTTATGACGTAGAGTGCTTCAGTAAGGGTGGATGATTTAAAAAAAAAAAAAAAAAAATGGTGATGAATACAGGTGTGGTGCAGTCTCATGGTGCTTGCATGTGCATGCTTGCATACATGTCTTTACACCTACATGTGTCTTCACATGCAGACCTGTAGGTCTCAGCTGAGCGGCGAAAGAAGGGGGGGGTGAACATGTACAATGTTGTGTGTTTTTTTTTTTTTTTCCTTTTTTTTTTTTTTCTTTTAAAAGTAAATAAGGAGCCTGGCCTCCTCCTGGCCATCACATGACGAGCCAACCCCAGTCACTCCTGGCCCTCCCCTCCTTCCCTCCCCCTCCCACTTTTAACCCCGCTCTACATGTTCCTGTCAGTGGACTTGTCGGTGTCCATGGCAACAGGGCCCCACCCCCACAGGGCAGAGAGGGCCCTTGTTACCCTTGCCTGAAACAGGGCTAGTCCCCTCCACCACCACCAACACCACGCCCCACTCACACACACCTCCCCCCTCCCCAAATCAAAGGCTGGGAGTAGGGAATGTATACCACCCCCCCAACCCCCACCCCACCCTATACCCTGGCTGACTTCTTCTGTGTGGAGCTATAGGTTAATCCGACTGGAAGTGCTTGGTGCATTTGCACATTTCGCTTGGCGTTCCCACCGCAATGCAGAGCATACAGAATGTGTGGGGAGAGGGGGGCTGGATCAGCCAGGAATGGCACAGTAGGCCGGAAAGGGCTGGAATTCCTCTTGGAAGTTATTTGGGAATTTTCTTTACAATTTGCCTATTTAGAATTGAGTAGTTTCCTAATGTCTGAGATTGAATATGTTGTAGTGCTGTTGTTGCTTGATTATGGCTGTAGTGGCTGAGCTGAGGAATTTCAACTACTGCGGCCCTGGTTGCACATGTGCAGTACGTTTTTGCTGCATTAATGTGCTTGTGTACAATCAAAAAATATGGTTGCATACCCTTTTTTCCCCTTTTATATTGAGTTCATTGTGTAAAGAATGAGTTTATAAATGCTGCATGCTGTAAAGTGTAAAGTGTATCTTTTACACCACAGATTACAAAACAGCCATTAGCTGTGCAGCAAGTAGATGAGCTGCATTTTAGACGTCATTTAACAGTTCAGTGAAGCTTGCGGGGGGGAAAAAAACGAGTGTGAGAGTGAGAAGTGTGTAGTATGTGTCTCTTTACCTTAAGTTTTTACACATATGATTGAAAATTCTGTCTTAAAAAAAACTATACAACTTGGATACGTCATGTGTCAAGTATGTATGGAGTGAGTGTAAGGCTGATGTGGAAATGGGTTGGGGGTCAGGGTTTGTGATTCAGCATTGTGTGTGAGCGTGTGTTCACGCTTCAGCTCCTGGCCATATGTACATTTTGTTCCTTTAGATTTGTGCATGTCAACAGGCAAGTGACTTTTGAGTGGCCTGCGCTCCTCTCACATTTTCATGCAACATCCACATGCAGGCGGACACTTGTGAAACTCTGTGACTCATTGATCCACAGGTTCCATTGTCTGCATGACCTCCACACATCGCCTCTGTGCTTGTGCTGCTGTATGGTAACCGTAGCTAAATTAGTGGACCTTCAAGCTAAATGGCTAAAGTGGGGACATCTGTCCTGGTTGTATCTAGTGATGGGGCACAGCAGCACCATTGTAACTGCTAGTCGCTCCTTGCTTCTTCCTTTGTGCACACTGTCTATGAACAAGCACGCAGTTTTGATTCTTCCCATTCAGTGTGATGTGCCTTGCAGAGATTCCCTTTTGGTTTCAGTTGGGCCCCTGTACCCGTCCCCCCCCACCCCCTTTTTTTTTTTGACACAACAGCTGGATGCTTCTGGATCAGTGTCTCTTTGGGTTGAAAAAGAGTGGGCTTGAGTCTCGTAGCGGTTGGAACCTCATGATGCAATGCTACAGGGCACATGCTTGTCTCAAAGAGTGTAGACAAGTCATCCTGATGTAGCGTATCTTCGCTTTCTAAATCTTCTTTTTTTTTTTTTACCCCTCTGTTTGCTTACTGACTCTTTCTGCTGCCTCACTTGTTCTTTTTTCCTCCTCTTGTTCTTCTCACTCTGTGTGACACTATTAGTGTTTTGATATAAAGGGTGTGGTGCGCTTTTAAGTTTAATTCAAGCAGCCTCAACTCCATTTAGGCCACCCTCCAAATCAACCCATTTGCACGCTTATTCTCCATCACTTACTACCCCGTTTTACCCGGGGTGTCTAAGTGCACCTGCTGGGTTAGGAATGGAATTAAAGCAGAAGTCTTGTCTTATCTGCAACTTCTCCACCCTGTGCTGTCTCACTTCATGGCAAGGGAATAAAGACCTGCTGTTTTTGTTTTTTTCCATTTAAATAAGATCTTTTTCTGTTATTTTTGTCATTGTGTCCTTGGTATTGTTGGCTACTAACTGTCTTTCTCCCCTCTTCTCTCCCTTCTCTTTTCCCATCTACCTTCATCAATTCCTTTTCTCTCCCTCCTCCTTTATCCATCCCCCACCCTCTTCCTCCCTTGTTCTCTCTCCAGGAGCTGTAAGCTGCAGATCAGGAACATCCCGCCTCACATGCAGTGGGAGGTGAGTGCTAACAGGCTGCTAACTGCTTTCAGGGTGGGGCACCATCGGGCAGTCCAACTGGGCTCTCATTTAGTGGCCTCTGGAGTCACCTTGCCTCCCTTTTGGGTTTCAATTGAGCAAGCGCTTGATGGTTTGTCTGAACAAGGGTGCCGCTCAGGCCAGAGCAACGCACCAACCAGTGGGTGGAACTGTGATTGGTGGAGCATAAATGACTGCAATCATCACTTGAAATTTGATCATGAAGATTTTAAGGTTGAATTTGTACGATTTAGTGGCTCAGCAGGTTGGAGAAAGCTTGGGTAGTTGGTCAAGGTTTGCGTTCCAAACTTTAAAAAGAGTCAGTATTTCAGAGCAGCAGGAGCTCCAGGTTGATGTGGCAGAATCAAGCACAAGAGGAAACTTAAAAAAGGTCATGTGACTGCTTCAAGCGTCATGCGGCCACATATGTTGGCTACCTACTGGTCTTGTTTGTAAAGCCATCTGAAAAAGCTTCCTGCTTTTCAATGGATTTCTGTGCTGCACACCATCTGACGTTCTTAAATAGGAAACGTGGCTTAATTGTTCTGTCACGGTGTCTTTCAACGCTGATCACATGCGCTAGTTAGAAATTGACTGCCTTTTTACTTTGTGTTTTCTTGCAAAAGAAGAAATCATGTGGAAATATAATAAAAAATAAACCAAGTGTATTGTCTGAGGGGTTGTGAAACATTCATGTGGCGTGGGGTTGGACATGGCCCCCTGGCTCGCGTGTGCTAATCTTATAACCTTATATGGTTCACAGGATATTTCTCCTTTTTTCCCCCTTTTTTTTCCTGAAAGTCAATTTATTTATTCAGGACTTTGTGTAAAAGTTTTTCTTTCATTCACATAGTGACTCTGGAAATCTAGTGATTTAAAAAATTTTTAAAATGTACATATGCCAATGTTTCCTTGACATATAGACGTAGAAAATAAAATCTGCGCCTGTACAATTTAATACAAACCAATACAGCGGCCATGAAAGAAACTTAAATTGTTTCAAGTGTGTAAAACTTGAGTCTGAGTTTCAACTGTCTTTTGATTTAAGGACATAATTTTAGGTGCATGAGAAACTATTTTAAAGTGTTTTTATGGTTTATTCATAAATGCCACCACTGACTACCCCTCAAATTACTTAACACTCCTGTCACTGCTAAAACACTGCAGTGTAAACTCAAAAAATATAAATTTGTACAAGTGAGTGTGATTCAGGTACAATAAACCTGAAACAAGTGCTTTTATTATGTTGTGTGCAATGTCTTTGATCCCACATTAAGAAAAGATCTAAAATAACAATTTACGACTCGTCGTTAATCCTCTCTGAAATTAGTTGCACACACAACTATTCCGACACAGGTGATTTTTCTTAACTGCCTGACTTATGCGACTGAATCTTGCCTTGAAGTGTACCTTTAGCATTTTAGGCAAAAATAAAACCACAAATTTTCTGCTAAATTTCTTAGAAAACCATGTATTAGTTGATGATGTAAAAATGTCCTCAGTTTCATAAGATGAACCCAGATAAGTTCATTGTTTTTTAATGCTGGGTTTCTACATTTTAAATTGGGCTGAGACAGTGAAAATGACGCTCAAGGTCAGTCTTTTTAAAATCTCAAATTAAATCCACTTCTGGTGTTTTCCATTTAGGGTTAAAGGACAGAAACATGTCAAGTAAAAATGAATAATATCAATAGAAATGGTGAGCTGTAACATGGTCAGATTTCAAGGCCACTGCCTGATTAGTAGAGTGTTGAGCAACAGTCGTGTGTGTGTGTGTGTGTCTGTGTGTGTGTGTGTGTGTGTGTGTTCGTGTTCGTGCATTGCATGTCTTTTTTTTTTTTCTCTGCATGTGATAAGCATTTCAAACCCCTTCAGTGTCTGCTACACATACTCAACCGCTGGGCACGTGTACATTTTATCTGTACTCCAATTTCAACATTTTAAAGTTGTGAAAAAATTCAATTGAGGCTTTTTTTTTTTCCAGAAATCATCTGTGTCAAAACTTAAGGTCCCACTGTTAACTTCATGTGGGTTCTCATGTGCCAGTAACACAGATTTTTATATTTTTCCCCCCTTCCCCTCTGCAGAGGTTGAGCTCTGTTAGCGTGTGCTTGTAGTGTTCAATTTAATTTTCTGCTCCATAAAGAGAGTGTATAGCCCAATCAGAATTGTCTTATTGAATTGCACAATTGCTCAGTATTGTTCTAAATTGCAAGATTGCAAGGTTAATACATGGCTTTAGATTCCAGCCTGATTCACTCACTGTGATTAAATGGCTACGGACAGGCTCAGCGTTTTGTAATGGTGGGCTTGCTTTGCCTACGCATGTCCCTCAACTGCAGCTCTAGATCCACCCATGTTCCTTGTATGTAGCGAGCGAGCTGTTTGCTCTCTCGAAAGGTGACATGGAGGTTTCTCCCCCCTCAGATAGGGGGAGGGGTTGGAAGAGTGAAAGAATAGAATAGAAAAGGCTCTTTTGATGCAAAGGCCTTGTATGTATCTTATCAGGTAGATAAGACAATGGGTCATAGTGTGTGTAGCCCTACAGCGAAAGAATAGTGGTGAGAGTAGTGGCGTGTTCGCAAGCTGTAGTGGGTGGGTGGGCCTGGACTGCTTCCCCTTCCCTTCCATGTGCACCGATTCACAGAATGTGTAGCATGAACTCGCACCCCTCCCCCAGCCACTGCTTCCTGCTGGAATGTACCCCACCCTTTCCTGAATGGCCTGGATTCCCATTGGCCAGGCTCAGTGAACGGACATGCGGCACATCCAGCCAGCAGCCAGCAATTCTTGGCTTCAGGGAACTCATATCAGAGCTGGAGCAGCCAATGATGCGGAGTGGAAATGGCAGGGAGGCGGGAGGCTGTTTGGTTGGTGGGTAGTGGGAGTGGGGGTGGGGGTTGGGGCTGGGGGACGCATGCTTGTTGGCTAGAAAGTGGGGTTGAGCTCTTGGGGGTGTGGCCTTGTGTTTGACTGAGCATGGTCGGATGTCTTAGCTTAGCTTAGAACCCTCGCTCCCCCTCTCGCCCACATTTGATCACATCTATGAATTGCAATCTCGTGGTTTCCAGATTTGGGCTGATGGCCAGCTTGATGTGGCTTCTGTTGGATGAGTTTCATAAAAATCCTTTTTTTTTATTTTCCTTTTTTTTATGTGTGTGTGATTCCACCTGCTGAGATCTTTTTAAAAATGTATTTAACCACTCTACAAATATTCCAAAAAAAATAAATCTGACAAGTAAAGCAATCATGGCTTTAAAGGGTTTATTTTTCTGAAATATACAAATATTTTTTTTTAAATGCCTGTATATTGTTAGATGAGTAGTGGGCTGCCTGTAAATGTAACTTCTATTATTTTTAGTCATGGTGGTTTTACACTGAATACACAGGAACTTTTTAAAATCAAGATTTTTAAAATGTTATAAAAGCTGCTAAGCACCTGGAGCTCCATACAAGTGCTCTAAGAGGAGAGTCATAATTTAAGGTAGACAGGCTTTTACAAGAAGGCAGCAAATTTAGCCACGTAACTCAACATTGAACTCTGGGGTTCGGAATTAATGGAGTGTGTCCTTGCAGCGAGCTGGGCTGGTTCCCATAGATAGCTCCTGCTCTCTAACACGTTCTGGTCAAAGCCTTCAAAGTTTCTGAGTAACCATGGCTTTTCTTTTTCTTAGGTCTTGGATGGTATGCTTGCTCAGTATGGTACAGTAGAGAGCTGTGAACAAGGTAAAAATGCCATTGTTAAAGATTTGTGGGACAGTTTGTTCAAAATTCTGCAAAATTGCTATAGAAAGCACCTTTTTATGCTGCTTTTTAAATTATTATTTTTTATATATTGCAACTGTGTGATTGTGTTCTGTTTGGAAATTCTGCAATGACAAATTAAAAAAAACAATAAAACAAAGTAGTTGATTTTAAATGTTTAACCTTTTCTAAAAGTAGCTCAGTGTGAATTTGTGTCACTGTCACTATATGTGTGTAAATTGACTGTGCATTCTCCCACAGTAAACACTGACACAGAGACTGCGGTAGTCAACGTTCGATATGCAGCCAAGGACCAGGCCAGGCTGTGAGTGCACACACACACTCTGACACACATACACACATACACTAACATACACTAACACACACACACACACATACATGCAGTGTGTTCACATCACCAACCTCCAACACATCTGCCTTGATGTCTTTTACGTGGATTTGCTAAAGTTCCTCACTTTACCCAGCATCCTCCACTGGAAGTTACGTCAACCTTCACTGTCTAATGTTCTTATGGCACACCTGATTTCCTCCTTCCAAAGACTGGTCTAGTTTAATTGAACGTGCAACGTGTGTGTGGTTGTGTGCATAAGTGTTTGTGTGCGTGCGTGCGTGTGTGTGTGTGTTAAAAAGGGAGGGGGTTAAATTAGCCATCTGGTGCCCCCTGGTGTACGTGAATTATACTACAGTGTTGCTCTCTGCACGAGTGGTTGTGGAAGTCTCCTGGCATGATTGTTTCACTAGAAAATAAATCCTTTAGGCTGAATCGGCAGACACAAGGTATCAGGTGTGAATGCTGTCTTGGGGTTGGAGTGAATGTTTTGTAGCTCATGAGAAGTGATGCTTGGCCATTGCCCCCCTTGGATTTTGGGCTTATTAGGAGGTCTTAGCTCCCTGTCTCTTGAGCCCATTATTTGTGACATGAACTGTTTCAATGTGGACCGAAGCGTCTTGCTTCTGTTTTAATGTCTCCGCTCTTTGGATTCTCCCATTGATGAGAAGATTGGAACAAAGTCAGTGTGAAGCTTAATTTTGTTTGGCTCAGTAGAAATTTGACAGTTCATCCAGTCAGAGCATTTCACTCCAAGCCCTTTCTCTGCTTTTTAAATCCTACAGTGATGATAGTTTTGAGACTGACATCTCTTTACTCTCCCCAGGGCAATGGAAAAGCTGAATGGATCTATGATGGAAAACTATGCCTTGAAAGTGTCCTATATCCCAGATGAGACAGCTGCACCAGAAGGTCCTTCAGCGGGAGGCAGGAGAGGCTTTAACGCCCGTGGACCCCCTCGTTCCAGCTCTCCGAGTCTGGGCGCCCGGCCCAAAGTGCAGTCAGACATCCCACTGCGTATGCTGGTTCCTACACAATTTGTAGGGGCAATTATCGGCAAGGAGGGGGCCACTATCCGCAACATCACCAAACAGACCCACTCAAAGTAAGTCCACAGAGGTCAGGAATTACATGAAGTAATGCCAGTGAGCTGTGAACTGTCCTCTCCTGTGCTGTTGACTTCCAGAGTTGCATTGAAATAATAATTTTCCTGACACAAGGTAAGAGTAGTGTGTGGTAAAATGGAAAGTACCATGGACAGATGTTATGTCAGTAAAATTTCAAAGCCAGAGTGTTAAACTAAGTGCTGGTTGCAAAAAGGTGTCAGTTTCATAATGATAATGCACGACTGCCCTTCTGACATAACTGACAAAACAACTATCTTGCACGTGCCTTATTTGTACTGTACTGTTTGCCAGCCTGTACTGTTGACAGTGTGCCAAAATTCAGAAAATTAGACAAGCGCCTTTCCTCCATATCAGGTGTAGAATGCCACTTAAACCATTACACACTTGGAATCCTATCAACCATATAACCTTGGAGGAAATTGTGCAACATTTAAAATCTTCCAATTGCTGCCTTGCCTAAAAAATGTTTAATTGCTTGTCGTCAAATTTCTGTAAAAAGTCAACACTGCTCTCTACAAAATATGCACTTATGAGGTCACTTTTAAAAAAGAGCTAACTAAACAACTCAGTCATGAACATTTATAGTCCTACATTAAACCTTGTTTTAAAAAATAATTGAAAAGGCTGTTTTTCAACAGCTTAACAGAATTGTTTTGACACATTTCCGTCAGGGTTGTAACGACAGCACAGAGACAGCTCTTATTTAAGTCTTGAATGACACCCACTTAAACACAAATGGTGAAAAAGTTTAAATGTTGGTTTTATTAAAACTCAGAGCTGCATTCAGCACAGTTGAACACATCATACTACTTGACAGACTTGTAAAACAAGGTGAGACTAAGACATGGAGTTTAACGAGTTTGAATCCTGTTTAAAGAAGGGTGGGCATTTTGTGTCAATCATTAAGTACACGTCTGTGCTTGGAGTCCCTCAAAGCTCCACTCATGGGCCTCTTTTGTTTAACATCTGCATGCTCCCACTAGCCCAGATAATGGAAAACATTAAATTATTTTGACATGATCATCAAGATGACAGATAATGTAACGCTACCATCAGGTGACTGTGATCACACACAAGAGCTGAGTTAAATGCTTTCCAAAAATTCAATGCGAAAGCTTTGCCTTTTTTAATTTAACAAACACAATGATGTGTGTGCGCCTCAGTAAATTGAAGTGTTGACTGGAAGACAACCAAAACATCACCTCAGTATCACCTCAGGAATATATCGAGAATCAAAGGACTTAGGTATCAGCTTGATTTGGAAAACTTGTCCATACCTTAATCCTCTCGGCACTCCAAAGATAAACACAAGGCTGCAGCTGATTCAGAATGATGCCGCTTGCTAAGACCAGGAAAGCCATAAACAAGAAAACCAATGCAAAGAACTGAGAACCAGTCTGTTATGATGCAAAGAATTGATTGAAAAAAATCTACTGTTGGTTTATGAAGCACTAATGTCTTTAGGGCCAACATATATTTTGAATCTGGTATATTATGAAGTGTCCAGACCTCTTGGATGGTCAGCGACAGGTCTGCTTATTCTCCCTTGTGTTTTAAATTAAACATGATGAAGCAACATTTAGTTTCTGTGCACAGCAGATCTGGGGAAGAAAAACTCTCAGAAAATTTTAACTTTGCTAATATGAAGTTGAGTCTTGAGCC
>JAQNCA010000009.1:710377-725895 GCA_029783725.1 Acanthurus tractus
TCTGTGCACAGCAGATCTGGGGAAGAAAAACTCTCAGAAAATTTTAACTTTGCTAATATGAAGTTGAGTCTTGAGCCCTGATGTGTGTATATATAAAAAAAAAAAAAATGTTGCTACTTAATTATATTAAAGCATAGTTTTTGATAACTTGCACTGTTGCTGCAATGTCAGTTTTATTCCATGCAATGTATCACTTCTATTTCAGCTTCATATAACTTTGTTTAATCCTTAAAATGCTGTGTCCTTTTCATATTGCCTTAAGTTAAATCGATCTTCTATATCTTGTGCAATTGCCTTTGTCTTATGTAAAGCACTTTGAAATGCGTGGTTGTTGAGTATAAATAAACACGCTTTGCTTTGCTTTACTTCAGGATCGACATCCATAGGAAAGAAAATGCAGGTGCAGCAGAGAAGCCCATCACAATCCACTCCACCCCTGAAGGTTGTTCGAACGCATGTGCAACAATCATGGAGATCATGCAGAAGGAAGCTGTAGACACAAAATTGTGAGTCTGTGCCCAAACAAATCGAAAGAATATATGCTTGAGTTTCAGTTAATGCTGACAATTTTGTGTTTCACCTCTGCACCTTAATCAGATTTCCAGGGATATACATGTCTTGTTGAAAGTTCCCTTACTTTCTTAAGATTCTTTTTTTTTTTTTTTTTACTTGTTACAGTCTGATATAAATGGGTATGGATGGAAGGTTGTGCATGCTTGTGATGCACAGTTAAGTCTGTTTGTAAATGGCAGAAGTTGGTCTTTATGATAAAAGCTGATGTTAGGTAGATCTGTGGGGTTGGGCTGGCCACATATATGCACAGCTTTTTTCTGTGCATTACGCTCGCTGCTTTAGGTAACTTTTAAACAGAGGGTTTTAAAAACTCAAGCCGGGATGAAGTGACTCAGAACCTCTGTTATTGTCTGGACTGGAAAAGAGTCCTTGGCCTGTGACGACAGATTGTGCGCTGGTTTCTCTTTTGGTCACATCAGGAAATAGTGCTGGTGCTCACCTTGTGATTTGGACTTTTTATGTTTGCTTATGAATGTGGAGTCATTGTTTTATTTGACGATGGAAGTGACTAAAGTTTTGCATGAGCACCGCTCAACCATCTACTTGCAGTTAGCCTACCTTAAATGGCTTCTTTTGAGGCTTTTGATTGGTCAGTACGTCTTCAGGGTAAGGGTATATCGCCACCTGTAGGGCTGGGAAGTTTATGACAGTATCTCCGTTGTGTTAGTTTTTATTTTAACTGACAGCAATTAAAAAAGAATGCAGAGAAGAAAAAAACTGTTTTCTAAAGGAAAAATGTGTTCAAATGAACTTGACATTAATTTCCCCCAAGAAATGGCTTCTACAGGTTGAACGTAGAGCATGTAAGACACATAATATAAAATACAGACTACACAACATGCACATAAAATAAACCATGGTGGAGGTGGTGTAATGGGAAAATCAAGTCACTGTTGAGGAGCATTTAAGTGAACACCTGTATGTTTTGCAGTACTGAAGAGATCCCACTGAAGATACTTGCACACAACAACTTTGTAGGAAGATTAATTGGAAAAGAAGGACGCAACCTGAAGAAAATCGAGCAGGACACGGGGACCAAGATCACAATTTCACCGTAAGACTGTTTAGTTCACTGAGAATTTTTGTTTTGTTTGTTTTTTTTTGTTGTCATTGACGGTCATTTGTGGTCTCTGCTGTGGTTTCATAAAGCGTCACTTAGTGCCACATATTTAAGGATGTAGTATTAGCTTTGCTGTCGGGATTTATTTTCCCTTGCAGTTGTTCTGATGTCCTCATTTTTTTTCTCACCCCGCTGTTCTTTCCAGTCTTCAAGACTTGACTCTGTACAACCCAGAGCGGACCATCACGGTGAAGGGCTCCATCGAGGCGTGCTCAAGAGCAGAGGAGGAGGTGATGAAGAAGATCAGGGAATCGTATGAGAGCGACATGGCTGCTATGAACGTAAGCACCTTCAGCATTGACTCAACAAGGAGAATTCATTCACATGGCGAGTGTGAATCAGTTCTCTTCTACAGTTTTAGGGCCAATGTTTAAACTACACATTGTACTTCTGCATTTTTCTTTCCTCGCCTTTGCAAACAGTGTGTGAAAGTTCAGTTGAGAGAAGAGGAAAGTCACAATGCTAAATGTGACCGAGCTGTCAACCACATTAAATATGAACTCTGTGACTTCTTCTTTTTTTCTTGCCTCCTAACCCTAACCCTAAAGCCTCCAAACTCATGCTATTTGTCACCCACCAGCGGGTGCATTTATCGATCTGATGCATGGTGGTGCGTTCAGGTTATTGTAGGTTTTATACCTTTCATGCCAAAATTAATATCACAGCACATTTCTTTTGGTCATGTGGAACCAATTTTAAAAATACTTGCATCTTCCCGGTGCATGGACAGCCCAATTTAATGAGAAGACTATCTTTGCGGTGGTAAAATACTTCTTAAATTGCTTTACAAACAATGTCGACAGTCTGCAAAAGAAGATAACTACTGTGGCAAAATTTGCATAAAAAAAGAAACTGATAACCAAAAAACTGTTTTTAGGAAGTGAATCTGATAATACAGTTGTCATGCACAGCAGTGATCTGAAAACACAGCACTTTCACATCCTGAAGCGTTGTCACATAAATACACACTGTCAAAATACAAAACTGTCAGAAACAATGGTTTTCCAGTGGGATTGTTATTGTGTCAGCAAAGTTTTCCTCAATGCTTAAAACCTAGAAGGATTTGTTTTTTCAAGAAAATTTATATATTCAGATTTCAGAGTTCAGATTTCTTAAACTTGGCGTCAGTGAGCAGTTCATTTTCAACTGTGAACATGAAGCTTTGAAGGTAGGGGGCTGCGCCTGGAATGTAAAATCTATGATAGTGTCCATGCTGTTCACAAGGTGGACACAAAAAAATACAAAGATTTCAAAAAGAAAACATTCCAAAAAAAATGTGGAAAAATCTCACACTCACAATAGATTTTTGATTTCCAAGGCACAACAAACATAGCTGCTGAAGTCCTTGTCTGTTTTCTATTAAGTTTGACATCAGTCTTCTATTTTCTGAGTTTTTTTCACCCATAGTTGTTCAAAATGTCCAGTTTCCAGGAACAACTGACTGTAAAAAAAAAAAAAAAAGTAAAGATGATGTAAAGAAGAAGTAAAGAAGATGATGTTAAGATCAGGATGTGTAAAATTCTGCAGTATATGTTAACAATTTGAGGCTTGGTAGTATGAAGAAAGAACGAGCACTTTTACACTTCCTTCTAACCTTGGGTAAAACTGATAATGGCAAACTTTGTGATTTGCATTTGTTCTTCTCACTTTCTGAGCTGAAGTGCAACTTTTAGTAAATACACTGGATTAGCGGTGTTGATGAGCAAGGTGTATGTCTTGTGATGCGTGTCGTGTTAACAGAAATGTTTTCTCCTCTGCAGCTCCAGTCCAACCTGATTCCAGGCTTGAATCTGAATGCCTTGGGTTTGTTCCCCAGCGGTGCACCAGGCATGGGTCCCTCCATGTCCAGCGTCCCCCCTCCTGGAGCCCACGGGGCATGCTCATCATTTGGAGTAAGTGACAGTCTCCTTGTCACATACAGCACAGTGGTTTCCTCCTTGTCCTACCATTTCAAGCTCAGGACTGGCTCTGTTTTCCATATTAAACTTGATATTCTGCAGCTCTTGGATCAGGCCGGTGACAGCTACAGTTTCTTTAAACTAGCAGACATTTGGTCTCTAGCAACTCAGTTTCATGTTTCTTTTTTCCTTTAGTGCAGTCCTTATGGGGGTGAGGGGCCATTTTGGGCTTCTATGCTGTCGGCGAGCAGCCAGCCCCTTGCTGTAAGTCACCCGTCCCAAAGTGCTTTGCACGGCTTGTGGCTGCTCGCTGCCGAGCTGGGGGTGCAGGGTTTGCTACTAGGAAGTTCCTCTCCAGCTGCCCCTTGATCTTTGCCCTTCTAGGCAGGCCCTAATCTGTGCAGCAGTTTCCCTGCTTGGTGGGAGACATAAGTCCTGGAGGCAAACAGTGGTATTTTGCTACTAGTAGTATTTTAGATCAGCTTCACCAGGTGTTCGACAGTGTCGTCTCTGCCAAATGTGCCACATCTGCAGTTTTTTGGGAAGCATTTTTCATTCGGGAGGTAAAACATCCTCAGCACCGGGAGCCCTTCTCCAGATTTGGAGGCTGCCAAAGCAAGTTGTTAGCGTGCCCTCAGCTGACACGTTGACTCGAATATTGGGCTTGATCCAGAATCAGCAGCGCTGCTTTTTGTTTCTCTTTGATGATGCAACCACCTCCACAAGTCAACCTCACACTCCTAAAAACAAGTGATGTGTTTGCAACAAGGTATCTGTAAATACAATCTCTAAAGAGACACTCATCCATTATCTAGGATAATGGCAAAAAAAAAAAAAAAAAAAAAATCATACCCAGATAGCAGTGGGTCTAACTGTTACATGTGGCAAATACAGGTTTTAGTTTCTTTGAAGTCTCTAAGGACAGATATGGTGGATTCTAATGGAGGGCATGAGCTTAGAGAACTGACCAGCTTTTGTAGATCCACTTTCAGCATTGGCGCGTTGGTAGCTGGACCTTGAGCAAGCGGTCTGCAGTTGCTTCTCATTTGATCTCCTGGTCCCAGTAGTATTAACGTGTTTACACCCAGCAGGGACACCCGGAGTCCGAGACAGTTCACCTGTTCATCCCAGCGCTTGCGGTGGGAGCCATCATCGGAAAACAGGGTCAACACATCAAACAGCTGTCACACTTTGCCGGAGCTTCAATCAAGGTGAGTGACGGACAGGAGGTGAAGTTCTGAATCTCGATGATAACTTGTCGATGCCGGCTGTCTGCTGGTTGTCACTCGATAGGAATGAGTGAAGATTGCAATTTTTAAACTCTGGCTGTCTGCCCTCCGTCAGATTGCCCCTGCAGAAGGAATGGATGCCAAACAGAGGATGGTCATAATCGTTGGACCGCCAGAGGCTCAGTTTAAGGTGTTGTACCTCTTTACAGCCATATAAACACATAAAACACTGTTAGTAGAAATAAAAGAATGGAGCCTCATAGTTAAATTTGATAGTAGCAGCTGTTGTGTAGCTTGTGAATTTATTTTTCAGTCAATTTTCTTGTTTTCACGTTTTATTACTTTGTTAGTCGCCTTTAACAGCTGAACTAGGAATATGTTTTTCTGCTCTGTTTTATTCTTTTCTTCTATTCTGGAATAAATGTGAAGGTTTCCAAAATGCAGCATCAATAATCTGTACTCGAATGTGTGCGGCTGCAGGCTCAGTGTCGCATCTTTGGCAAGCTGAAGGAAGAGAACTTCTTTGGACCCAAGGAAGAGGTGAAGCTGGAGGCTCACATCAAGGTTCCCTCTTTTGCTGCAGGACGAGTCATCGGCAAGGGGGGAAAAACGGTAAACGACAACATGGGATTGATTCATCACACCTTTCACTTTTAACCACCAGCTAGAGCGTCAGGAGTGGAGTTTGTTCTGACAAACGAAAAAAAGCAAGTAATTTCCTTAATGTCTCATTATTGTGGCTGCAGGTAAATGAGCTGCAGAACCTGACCTGTGCAGAAGTGGTGGTGCCCAGAGACCAGACGCCTGATGAAAATGACCAGGTCATAGTCAAGATTAGCGGACACTTCTTTGCATGCCAGGTGAGTTTCTTATCCAAGGAAACTATGAAATATAGAGGAAGTTAAAAGCTCCAAGTGTGATCTCCCCAGAGGCAAATATCTATATGAGAAGTTGTCTTTCCTGGTCTCAGATAAATGTTGGCTTGATTGCTTTGTGTTGTGCTGATCTTAACGTCTCCTCATGTCGTCTAGCTGGCCCAGAGGAAGATTCAGGAGATCCTGGCCCAGGTGAGGAGGCAGCAGCAACCTAAGCCCACATCTAGTGGAGCCCAACCTCCTGTGCCCCGCAGGAAGTAAGGATCCAGCGGACCTGGAGGAATGGTGACCGAATCTGCCAGAAGACTCGACGGACGGACAGATGCAGCAGAGTCCAGGGGGAGAAGATGAAGAAGACAAGGGGCCGTAATGCTCATCTCAGGGGTCAAAGGTTATCGGAACCCAACCAAACATCCAGCCCTCCTTGTCTTGCTTTCGAGTGTGGCTAATAAGAGACCCTACGCCACCGGACCTCCACCCACCTCACCTCTCTGCATCTCTGAGAATGTACTTCTGAGGGGTCCCAACAATGTCACCTGCCCTCACATGTACACACCCCTCGACCGCTCTCCTCCTCCCCATCACGGGTGTGTTAAATATTTTTAGGTTTTGTCCTTTTTTTACACTAGAAACACAAAGAAGAAATAAGGATCCCCCCTCCTATCACCTCCTTGGTGTGGTACTTCAAACCTGACAAGATGTTTTGGTTGACTTCAGATTTAGTTGGGTTTTTTGTTTTTTTTGTTTTGTTTTTGTTTTTTTCATTTTTGTTTTTGTTTTTTTTTTTCCTCAGTGTTTAATTGGTTGAAGCTTTCTCATGAGTTTTCTGTGGAAAGGAAAAGGCATTGCTATCAAGGTCCTGGTCGGACCAACAGAGAGGTTTATTTTGGGGGAGGGTTGGCTCAGATTGGGTGGGCCATGTTTAGGGGAAAGATTGTTGTTTCAGGACAGGACCCCTGAAAGGGTGGATTATAATGGGCGTCCTGACCTTGTAATGATAGTGGCATTTTATAAATTTGGATGCATTTTATAGATAGACCTATATACATAGATGAATATATATTTAGAGGTGAGGGCAGCGCCATGACTGACACTTAGGGAAAACGGTGCCGAACTGCTGCTGCCCAGGAAAACCAATTTAATATGCATTTTACTTAACTACCTCAGGATCTAGTACCTCAGAAGAGAAAAGAAAATGATTATATATATATGAAAAAAATGTTCCTTTCTTTTTTATTTTGCTTTTGTGGTATTTTGTATACTTTATAAAGCTGATAGTCTTTGAACATTTTTATTTTTTTAAGAAAATTTAAAATTTTGGTCAGCTGCCAACTGACCTTGCCTTCAACTCTGGTGCTTTAGGTGGCATTGTTCATGTGTATGTGTGACTTGAGATGACCCTGTACATAAAGTCTATTTGTACATAGCGGCCCCGGAGCAAGAGTTGGCGCCCCCTCAGCTGGCGGCTGACAGGAGTATCGAGAGAAAATCGCCTCAGTTTTTCCCCTGAGGGTCCACCATCTTCTGAAAAAGAAAAAAAAATACAAAACAACTTAGACATGCAAATAATGCCAACCGTACATAATTGCAGCAATGCCATTTAGTTTTTTGGGATTGACATTGTTATTGGTAATGGTACTTTAATTTGTCAAGAAAAAAAAAAAAATTCCTTTTTGCCTTCCCAGGAGGGCTGTGGTCAGGGCAGTGCAGTGCGGACTGTAACTCTCTGCTCTCTGGCTGCCCCGGAGTCAGCCGAGCGTCTGTTTTTCGTCTGTTCTGCTCTCCGACCATCTGCCACCTTCTTTAACGATGGTGTCTTAGCAAGGTCCAAGCCCGACTAGGTTTATTTTCATAGAGCAAGCTTTGTCAGTTCGGAGTGGCCCTTGTAGCCAGGCCATCAAGTCAATGTTAACGTCGTTCACTGCATGGTGAGGGTAGGGGGAGTCACACTGATAGATGCATAATTTTTGTTTCATTTTTTTTTTGTTTTTTTGTTTTTTTTTGTTTTTAGTTTTTTGCGCTATAGGAAAAAAAAAAAGATTTAAATCAAAAGACATTCTCTGTAACCCACAAATGTAACTTGATGTTTCAATTTGTCGTTCAAACAGGGAAAACAAGCCAGAAAAAGGCACACAAAATACTGAGTGAACCCCGGCTGGGGGTGGAAAAAAACTTAAAAAATAAAAAAAAGAGGAAAGGAATCCAAAACTTAAATATACAGTTTATTTCATTTGTCTCTTCATGCCGAATGTAAATATTTTGATTGTGGTAAAAGTGCTCGAGTGTATCCATGCTTCCACAGTAGAACGCCGTCTACCTCAGCTGAGGGGGTGGGGGGTTGTTGTGGCACTAGGCACCCCACCCTGCCCCCACTGAGCGCCAGCGCGCACTGATACCTCAGTCCCCCTGAACACTTCTTTCTACATGGTCGCGCCATCCTAACATCGCGCTTAACTGAGGGGCACAAGTGATACTTAAAAATTATCCCCGACACCTCCCCGTTTCCCCGCCTCCTTCCTGCCAGACCACCCTCCCCACCCCTCGTCCCTCCTCCTCCTCCCCAACCTCCTCTTCCTCCTCCTCCTCCTCCGCAGTTTGTTTTGATCTACCTCTTTAGACACGTATTTGAAGTAGAGGCATTCTTCTATTTGTTAGAATTTAGCACCCCCCCTCCTCTCCTTTATGCCTCCCCATGCTTCCCCAGATAAGAAAACGTAAACTTAAAAAAATCATGTACTATTTAGAATTGAGAGAATAATCGAAAGTGATCAAAAATATTTTCTTTTTGCCAGTGTTTATATATACTCTTTTTGGCTTAATTGAAATCCTCAAACGATGGTTCTTTCTTTTCTGCTTTCTAATTTTGGTGGTGTGGCTTACATGTATTTGAACTTTTGCTTGGGTTTTTTTTGTGAAAAAAGGTCAAATCACGTGTTTGATTTTGCATTCAATAGTTAAATGAGAAAATACTTCTTTTTTTTCAAAAAAAAGGACCTGCCTTTTTTTTTTTGTTTTCTGATTTGTAAGATTTCAAAATAGATACAAGTCCTGTCTTTTTTCCCTTTTTGTCTTTCACAGATGCTACACTCACTCGCTGATTTGGTAGCTATTTTCTTCTGTTAGCATTTCTTGGCTGTGTAACGTGGAACATCCTCTTGGTATGAGACAGATATGAGGGACTGGGTCTCTGAGTTTTTTTGGAAAGGTGATCTAACTTCAGCATGATATTCCCTCCTCCCCCTCTCTGCAACCATGCTTGTGCCCCTTCACCTCCCCTTCACACACAGCTCCACTTGTCAAATGCCTCTAAATAAAAAAAAAATAATTAAATTTTGTCGTGTTGGTGTAGTTTTTTTTTTTTTTTTTTAACTTGTTTTCTTGCTGTATTTTGACATGTCTGTGTTTTAAAAATGATTCTGATAGCACGTCCATGAAGGAAATCTAAATCTAAATCACTGGTGTTCAGACAAACTGCAGAAAAAGACGCAAGTCTGCATCTATAAATCTTTACATTTTCTAGACAAATACTCGTGCTTTTAAGATGAGGGACATTCCTATGTAGTGTCAGTTGTGTCTGATATTACAAGAAACTTTCAGCTTATCAATATATATTACCAAGCTAATTTTGTGATGGCACAAACCAGAAAAACAGGACTGTATTAATTAAAAGCAGGATTTCACACACAGTCTTTCAGCGCGGTTTTTTATACTCTGGATCGGCACATTGTCAGAAAAGATGAAATATAGAAGTTGAATGTTCCTTTTGAATAAGAGAAGTTATGCTTTTTTTGCCCAATGAGTGGGAGAGAAAATTGAAAATCATTTAGTGTTTCATTTGTAATATTTAGATTACAAGCAAGCACAAGTAGCTACATCTGTTTGACTGGGATGAAAAGTCGCTGTCTTAGAAAAACGTTTCACTGGTTTTCCGTTGTTCTTGTCGGAACTGGCTTAAATAACTCAGAATTCTCATCATGGAAAGTGAATATGTAGTATCCATGCAACATAATTATATATAGCAAACTCCACATTACTCTTTTGCAGTTACATGACATACTTTTACTAAAATTGTAGTTACTAACAGGAGGAGAAAATATGTGTGCTCCACTGAGAATCAAACTGTGACTTTAAAATCACACCTTTCACTAAAACCTAAAATAGACATTACAAAATGTTTTTCCAAATTTTATTTAGCTTCAGCTTTCTGAGCTATTCCTGGAGCTGTTTGGCCACCATCTAAATGAGTTTCAGTTATTTCTCCAGCTTTAGAGCTCCTCCTTTTCATTTGTGCATTGCATTGTGGGAGAACAGTACACATCAACAGCACACTCAAAAATTTGGGATTTTCCAGGTGTTTGCTTTCCTTATTTTTTCCATTTTCCAATGTGAATACACATAATACAAAAAAAACCTGCTCAGAACTGAGGGTGCAAAATATTCCAGTCCCACACCTTCACTTCAGGGTAGCTATCTAGCTGTGGGGAATGTGTTGCCAACAGAGTCTTTTCAGCAGCTTCAGCCTTGACCAAAAAATGCTAAAAGTTAAATTAACTTTTAAAGCAGATTATCTGAGGTATGTGTTGAAAAGAATCTTGCTCAAAGAATTCCTTTTATGAAAGCACACAGACAAATGTCTCAAAACGCTGAGTGGTTAGTTCAAAACCTTTATTACAGTCCTCGTGTTTAAATTCCCAGCAAACTCCTTGAATTAATTTTTAAGTTGTACGGTTGAACTTTGGAATCACTCAGCTGAGAAAGAGCATGCACACGTCATAGATAGTACAAATTCATCTCAAGGATTTATATTAAACTGTTAATTATTATGATTACAGTATAAGGCACAGTGATGAAAAGCGGCACTTGGCACAAAAGTATTTCTTTGGATCAGAAAACAGCCATGACTTGAACCCAATTCATCTCCTAGCAACTGCTTCATCCAATGACGAGTCAGAACAATGAGATTAAAAGGAGCAGTGCCTCAGCTTCTTTAGTAACTCTTACAATCAGTATACAGTATACAGCTGTAGCATTATCTATTTGCAGTAGCCAACAATCTTTTAATAACTACGTTAGAATACAAACAAGGAAGTACTATTACTATGTTTTTGATTTTAACATGGATTTGCATCAGTCAATTGTAATTCTTCACTTTTTTTGCATCTAAGGGCAGAAATGCTTTGATGTGGCGTTATAATGCCTACAGGGGGCGTCTTTCAGTCAGCAGGTGGTGGCTCTCCTCACTGGAGGGGAAGAGTGCCTCCTTCAGACGGCCCATATGGCCCCTGACCCCGACAGGGCCACAGGCATGCTCCACCAATGACCTACGAATGGGACGATACACTTTGTATCGCCTGGGAGAGAAGGAAGAAAGAGACATGGGAAAGAGCCAAGTGAGGACGGAAGGATTTTAACACAATGTCTTTAGAAATAGATAGTAAAGCCACTTTCCTTTTTTTTTTTAAAAAACTGCTCAGTTGTATATTATCATAAATATATTCATGACACATGTAATTATACGGCTGCAAATAATGAGCACTCACTTGCAGACCAGATAGGCAATGAATGCAAAGACAGCCACCAGCACAGCGGTGGAGGAGAGCACCACCTCTGCAGCGCGAGAAGGCTTGGACACTGCAGGGAAAAACACAATCACACATCAGTTTATACAAAAGGCTGTTTGATTTAGAAGAAGACTGTATATCAAAAGAGTTCAATTAATTATTCATGAGAATGCACTAGGTGAGAGTGTGTGTTTTTGTATGACCAACCAGGTGTATCCTGGGACTTGCTGATGGTGACGGTGGTGCTGGTCAGGGTCAGGCTGCTGGAGTCCTCCAGGGTGATGTTGACGCAGTAGATGCCAGGCTCCAGAAACGTTCGCCTGAGACGCACCTCACACTGTGATGATGGCAGCACATCATCGCACATAATGTTACGCACCTGAGTGCAGCTGGGGTCTGACACAATGGTGCAGGCTGATGTGGGGATGCTGAGGATGAGGCGTGGAAAGATGAAGAGTCAGTGATGAAATGAGCTTTTGATTGTCTCAAACCGTTTTTCCTCTAACAAGAAATGTTTGAGCATACAGACCACAAACACCAGCAATGACATTTTTTTCTCAAGCTAAAAGCCAAAGACAAGAAACATCAAATTTTCTCCTTTAATTATAATTGTGAAATTTTGACATTGATTTTTTATTAGCATTTTTCCCAATAATGTGTGTATGGATAATTCCCATCAAATCTCTATTGTATTGATTTATATGATTGATTTATACATATTTAATGTAAATAAAAGTGTGCGTCACATGCTGCCCCTGCGAGAAAAAGTACTACAAACATTTAAACATTACAATCTGTCATAAAACAATTATATACTCACTTGCCCAGACACTTCACCAGGAAGTTAATGTCGGTGTTGGTCACTCTGGAGGCCGACACATCCACGATGCGACTGTTTGGCTGGCTGTTCAGTAAATGCTTAGGCGGCTCTGAGGAAAACGGATAAATGCAGGTGACTTTTGTCTCCACATGACATTAAAATGATAACACTCAAGTTTAAAATGAGCATGTTAACAAATTCACAGTGACTTCAACACCATGCAGATGCTTAGCTGGTGTTACACATCTGATTCTAAGACCCAAATACTGTTTATCAACCCATAATCAAACTCTCATTCTGAACCCAACAAACACAAAGACAAAGCTTAGTGAAACAAAATCTGTAGAATAATTTAAAAAAGATAATCATGTAAACCATGAACAGTGGGAGATAAAAAAGGACGAGATAAAAAAAATATATTCGACTTTGGGAAATAAGCAAGGCTTTAGAATGTTCTGCACGCATCTTAGTTTAGCATGTTAGCTATCAACATGCTATAACACAAAGTACAGCTGGTAATAATGGGAACACCACTAGTTTTGAAGGTATTTGTTTATAATCCAAAGAACTGGACCAAAAAAATACTTTAACCTGATGATGGTGCAAGTTAAGAAAATGACCAAAATAGTACAATTTTATCTGGAGGGAGATAAATTGTTTGTTGTTTTTTTTCAAGACATTAAAAATGCATATTTCAAACACATGATGGCACAAGAGGAAAAGTCAGGAATCACTTATGTAATTAGGATTCATCATCAGGGCTCCATCAGTGTCTGTTTAGAGTTTCAATGGACTCTATCCAATAGTTGCTGAGGTGTATCAGGTTTTACCAAAGTGCTGGAACCAGTAGCTGACAAACTCGGCAGTTCCTGGTGCCATGTCCCTAACTGGACTAAAAACAGGTAAGAAATAACTTTGAAGGTGTAATCTGATCTGTCTTTGCTGTGCAAGAAAGGCTTATCCTATAAAAATAATTAAAAGCTAAATAGTATGTGCACAGTAAAAAAAAAAAAAAAAAAAAAAAATTAAAAATCTGATTTTGGTGCCACCCAGTGGTAGTATCATGAAAAACACTGCATCACATTATTATTCCAGGGGCTAATCCCTCTCAAATGAATCAAAGTGGTGATAAATTATGCCCGTCTCATCAGACTACACAGTGTGGAGGAACCTGCAGCCTCCCACCCACCAATGATGGTGATGTTGCCCGTGAAGGTCCCATAGGCGTAGCGGAAGCATTGGTTTCCTTTGAGGCGCCTGGTTCTGAGCCAGGCCATGGTGGGGGGGATGGGCTCTGTGGTCTCACTGACAGCGGTGGGGGGGAGGGGCTCTGTGGTGGGCATGCCTGATGTCACTGCAATGGGAACGGTAGAGGGGAGGGGCTGCCTTGTGGTGGGCGGCGCTGTAACAGAAGACAAAAAGGAGAGTCTGGACTCACTGGAGGAGAATAATGGTGTACATGCACTTCCTCCGTCTATGACTGTTAACTGAGGAACTCACCCTGTGTGGTCTGTATCTTGACAGTAGCAGCGTGAGTGGGAACCTCTGCAGGAAGAGACACAGAAATACAGTCATGACACATCTAATTTTGTGATATAACACTCGTAATATCTGTGCAAAGGAAGTCATGTCTTGCGTTGTCTTCTCTATCAAACACAAATGTTCTCACAAAATGAATCTATTGTCCTACTTGGTCTTGTCAATCATCAAAATAACAACAAAAAATATAAATTCTCACTAACCTCTTATAGTAGTTGCCATGCACATTATTTTGGCTTTTTTTTTAAAGATGTGATCTAATTGTGCCTGAGATTTCTGCTTCCACTCATATTAAATGGGGGTGAATGTGAATAAAGCTTTAAAAAATCATTTGAAAAAATCAACAGCAGCTTATATTATTTGAGGCACTTATGCAGTTATCAGAAATTAACTAAAAGGTATCTTAGAGTCCCACCATTTGAATGGCTAAATATCTAACTCTATGTGAAAAAATAGGTGATTTGTATTTTGGGGAAACTGGCCCTTTAAGGACAATCCTGAACATACTGGACAAACGTGGTGCTACTTAAATGTCTTCTGTAGATGTCATCAGGTTTCTCAGCTTCTGCTCGGATACTTGCTATTCTTAAAGCAAAGCCACATTATTGTCTGTGCACCGTTTGAAAGATGTAGGAATTTACTGAGCATGAAGGGACTGAACAAAAGATGCTTTCAAGTTTCATTCAATGTCACAAAAATCATCAAAGCAATTAGAATTGCTGTAGAGATCGATCAGTCTCTCATCTCTGCCCTCTGGAGCATTATCTGTGTGACTGTGTCCAGTACCTGTGGGAGGGGGCGCTGTGGAGCTCCTCTGAGTCGGGGTGGCGGAAGTAGGTGGACACTCTGCGGGGAATGCTGCCTCCACCACCAGCTTCACGTTCATGGTCCCCAGTCTGCTGTAAGTGTGCGTGGTCACTTCGCGGTGTGTTACCAGCTGGTTGCCATCTCTGAAGTCCCAGATGTAGTCAATGGCGGAAGCGGTTTTGAGATAGCCACTGGGGTCATGGAGCTGGACTTGAAAGACCACGTCCTCACCACGAAAGAAAACATTCTCAGACTGGTTGACCGCAGCCTTCTGGGAGATGTTGACTGCCAGTGGGATCTTATCTAAGAGAGAGTGTGCAGAGGGGGGGTCATAAATAATTCATCCTCTAGGTGTCTCCTTGTGTTTGTGTCTGACAGATTAAAGTTGTGCAAAGCTCAGTGCGTGTTTTCAGCCCCACCTGTGACGTAGAAGACGGTGTTGTCTGTGCTGAGGGGACTGTACTTTCTGCGCTCACGTTTCCTGTAGACCATGACCTCCATCACCTCTGCCCCCAGAGGGATCTTGGTGGTGTTGATGGTCACACTAGAGGAGGAGCCGTCACATGTCTCGAAGTATTGGCCTGAGACAAATTTGAGGAGAGAAATAAAGAGATGTTGCTAGTTTTGATTTTTGCACATGTGAAAGTCTGTGAACCCGTGTGTTCTCACCCATCGTGTGCCACACGTAGACGTAGCTTTTACGTCTCCAGTCGTTGCTCTGAGGGAACGGCTTCCCATCAGGGAACACATTGCATTTCTTTAAGTCTGCACATTTCCCAAAGCCATAGTCATCCAACCAGGAAGTCCAGTTGTACACGTAGCCAGAGCGCACCTGTCCATTGGCTGCTCAGAAGAGCAGAAAATAAAGCAAAAATGTCATTTAGAAAAAGTAAAATTAAAGCTGCACTATTATTTTTTTAAATTAACACTGAGTAAAATAACTGCTGAAAATGGGATTGGATACAATGATGAATCCTTTAGACAACTGTCTCTTGCAGTTGCAGTTAATATTTTAGCCTCTTAAAGCTTATTGTTTTGCTTTTATAGAAACTTCATTGCTTTAGTTCAGTCTCACCACTCCTGTTCTAGCAAAATA
>JAQNCA010000009.1:788086-807392 GCA_029783725.1 Acanthurus tractus
ACAATCTGACCCTGAATTCTCATGAGCATCAGTTGTACTTGTTGTATAATGATGATATAAAACTGGCTAATGCTGAAGTACTCTGACAAGCTACATGTGAGATGCTACCAACATGGCCTCTCCCCTTGAACCAGCATTGAATTCCTTAAAGGTCATTCACATTAAAAGTGCCACAAATATCTTGCAATTTAGAGAGGCCGAAAGTTTTTGGTCATGTAAATGTTCGTCAAATAATCTAATCAAATTAGGTTAATAGACCTACACATCATGTTTAACATACACATACGCATCATGTTGGACCGGTGTATTTTTTGAGGGTCAGCTGTTATTTTTGTTGGCCGTTGCTTAATCAAAGGGTAGAAGAGTGTTTTTGTTACCAAAACTTCAAAGCTTTATCTGGATTGAAGAAATTTAATCTTATCCAGATGGTAACCCAAGATCTGCAAAATCTTTCACACATGGCTCAGCACAAACTTCATGAAGTCAGGTGACGTAGCGGGCCTATAAGAAGTAACAAATTTCATGTAGGGAGGAGGTTGTGGTGGATAAACAGGTGGAACACAGGACTTTCTTCTAGTAGAGCAGGGATTGAGTCCCAACACTGGCTTTACGCTCTTGATATAAGGTTACTATCTAGAGATCCTCTCTGAGGCTGAAGGGGCTTCTGGGTTTTGTCACCTGTAGACTGTTATGATGAGCATCTTCAAAGCAGCAGTCCTTCCTCTGTATTCAGTGCCTATGAATTGCTGATTAAGAGGGATTTCCCACGGAGTTCCCTCCCATCACTCCGACTCACTAAACCTTCCTGGTGATGACTCAATCACAGTGTTTTTGTCTCTGCATGTGCATGTGTGTGCGTGTGTGTGCTTGTGTGTGTGTGTGTGTGTGTGTGTGTGTGTGTGTGTGTGTGTGTGCGAGACACTGTGCGCTGCACTATCAAGCGCACAGTGAGAGAAACAGCGTCCCTGATTGCGAACATGCAGCTTTCTTTTCTCTCAGGCAGACAGACGGAAGAGAAACTTAGTCAATCAGCTACATGCACTTTCAGGACACTGCTGTGACAGACAGAGGGAGAGAGGGATGAGACGGCTTAAAGAGGCTGTGGAAGGAAGAGAAAGAGATAGGCAGACAAACTGGCTCTAACAGCACTATGGGGAAATGATAGAAGAGGTGGGAGAAGAGAAAATGGTTTTGCTATGAGGGAGGCAGAGGGAGATGAAAGGTAACAAAAGGAAAGTGAACGAGAACAGAAGGGAAAGGGAGATTGAGGGGTGTGACAGAAAAGACAACAAAGCGAGAGACAGCGTGGCGTAGGCAGTCACATCTGTGATGGTATTAGCAAGGCTGCGTCTATGCAAACTGCACTGAGTCATCTATTCAATCTGCTTTGTAAATCAAAGAACAAAAATACAGGAAAGTGCACAACATCAGACACATGCAAATACCATGATACCTCCGTGAGTCATTTTTAAATGAGCATACTGTATAACAAAGATAAACCATCCTCACAGTTTAAAAAAAAATAATCACACCGCAAGGTTCTTTTAGCATCTGCTCTGGAGCTTTTCGATACCACACATTATACTTCTGCAGATGGAGGTGCTAACCCGGCTCCAGATTTCTGAGGCGCTGAAACATCTCTCTTTTGTTCTTGTGCATTTTATATAAAGCATCTTCTGGTGTCTAAACCTCTTTTTTTTTTAAAAAAAAGTCTAATGTGTGTGCCTCATTAATAAATAACTACAGGCCCATAGGAAGCCTTATTTTAAAGATGAATAAAAAGCTGCTGTTGAGCAACTTAACATCTTCTTGGAGCAAAACAATTTCTTTAGTGCTTGTGGATGTTGACCAAAGCACTGAGACGGCACTGGTTAAAGTCTTGAATAAAAAAACCCTCAGGTCATCTGGGAGAGTTTCACTCAGTGTTTTCAAGGATCAATACCAAGCAGGTTGATGCAGTTTTAAGTTTCTGTAATACAAACTTCCTGAATAGATAAGGTTTGCTGCAGCTGTAAGATTTTATAAAAAAGTACTTAAACGTTTTCCTTTACTGTGGAAAACAGTAACAGTGCAGGTTAGATGCATACCTTCTTTTAACTTACTTTTGTTTTAATTGTCTTTGACATGCAGTTTCTTTGAATCCTTACTGATGTGTGGCCTTTTTTTCATTGCCTTTTAAATGCAATATCAGTGTTTTTTTCTGTCTCGTTATAAATGTATTTCTATGCTGTTGTGCCACACTTTGAATTGCAGTGAGTCTGAATGATGCTTTATAAATAACCTTGACAACTGACCTATTAAAAGTTGATGGACAGAATTAAGAATGGCCTCCATGGTCTGGCTTACAGGCCAGCTACTTGACAGACAAGAGCAACAGAAAAATGGGAGCAAGTGTGATTAAAGTAAATTTTTTTTAAGATGCTTAAAAATTTGACATATTCCTTTAAAGATTGTGACAACCGTACATAAACTACTCTTGGCTACTCACTGAAAATGAAAATGATGGCGGTTGAACATATAAATCACTCACTACAGTAATGAGGACAAAAAATCAAAGCAAACCCCTTAGAATTAACAAACATTAAAAAAAATGTGTCACTGACTAATAAAGTGAAATGAAATGTCAATTAAGTCTAATTAACAGTTGATGGGTTTTTCCCAGTTGTCAAGGGATCTGTAAAGATCGTATTTCTACTTTTTCTGAGCCCTTTTATTATTTTTCTCTAGTTTGACTCATTCGGCCAAAAAGTCGTGAATGAACTTTTGTGAGGAATGATCAAAAGGTTCAGAGCGGCTTCTAAACGGAGTTGGTTGTGAGAATATTTCATCAATCCTGTTTCCGAGGTCTGAACCTTTCGACCCTCGCAGTTTTGTGGAAATGAGAAATCTTGCCGCTGCTGTTATAACAGTTGATTTCTCTTGCTTCGTGTCGAGGCTGCAGCGGAGAAATTTCCCACAGAACACAAATGCTGCCTGACTTAATCAAAAAAAAAAAAAAAAAAAAGTCTGTAGATTCACACAAGTGAATCCACTCGCAAGGACATGAAGCGTAAAAGTAGAGAAAAACTTTGCATTAACCATGCAAGAGCGCATGGCAAACATCCCAAATCACAGCAAGCATGTATCCACTGATGCCTGGATGTGCTCATTATTTTCAACTCCATTTTGCTCACTGGCCAGCTGGCTAATCAGCGAGGCACACACCAAACCGAACCACACCGCGGCTGGATATTGGGCTCAGTGTAATTGAGGGAGACGGGGTTAAAGAGTCACTGGCTGACGGCGATGAAAATTTAATGTGTCTCTATATTAAATAACAACTGGGGGGACTTCTGTGACTGATTGCTTTGTTTAATCACCTTTTAATGAGAACGGGCTAATAAATAAAATTATGCATCCATTTAACTAGTCATTTCTACATCTATCCAAGGGTCCATCTATGCCAACTTAATTGTGGCTGCTGCAGAAATAGCCACAGAGAATTTCCAACCATTTACGGAAATGTAGGTGAAATCTCTCATGGTGATCGTCCTGTCTTTGCACTCTCTAATGGTTTTCTGTGTCTGCTTGCCTTGGTTTTAACGCTTAATTGGTAAATCAGCGATAGAGAAGGGAACAGAGTCTGTTTTACAGTTAAGTGACTGAGGCAGGGGCACAAAAGAGAAGCAAAATTAACTGATAATCAAAAGGAATAATGAGGACAACAACTGAACAAACAACTCAGAAACAACTGAGAACAAAATTGGCTTTCTGCTGCGTACCTGTCTTTTTGTAGAACATGATCTCATCCTTAAACTCCTTGCGCTCCTCTAGGGCTTCGTCAATGCTGAGGATGATGCTTTCACTGGTCTCTGGCCCGTACAGGAACTTACAGGCACAGCTCTTCTGCATGACCTCGGCCCTGGAGAAGCCTGTGAGCTCACAGAAGCCATCAGAGCAGTAGACGATGGGAAAGCCCTTTGACACCTGCGCATTGGCCAGGATGAAGTTGCTGTCTGCAGGAGAAATGAGAGCAAGAGGCAAGCTGAGAAGAAAGACAAAAATAACACTTCTCTCAAGGTTTTGTGGGTGAGGTTATACTGGAAAATTTTCTTAATAACCAGGACTGGGATTATGAGAAGCTCATGGGTGTTTTTGATGTTTGATGTCAGTTTAATTTCCAGCTCCTCTTCAGAAAGAAAAGACGCAGACTGAAACAATACACAGACCAAACTATCTTTTAAAACTGTTAATTATTTCACTTCAATCTATAAAGGTCAACCACAGATCAATAATACTGCAGATGTCTGACAAAATATAAAAATAGTTAATTAACACTGGAAAATTAACATTAGAAAAGATAGGTTATGTTTTAAAGCTTTGTTTACTAAGCGTGAAACTTTTAATTTTTGCCACTTGAGAGCAGCACTACAAACTGTAAGAATTAACATACTTATTACCTTCATTGATTATTCTAATATTTTAACAAGCAGTTCTTTGTCGTTCTCACTTCAAGCAGACAAGAAGTAACTATGACATTTATTTAAAACTGGTGATGATGTTGAAGTCATGCTTTTATTGTGTAGTTTATTCAGAACCTAATGTGGCTCTTTGCTGCTGCTGATTTCATTTGTGCTACAGAAATCATAATAGTGGCGCGTGCCCACAGTAATACGTCATCCCTGCAGCACTCTACTGATGAGAGCAGATTTCATGAGTCTTTTCAGCAACGTGAGAACTGGATATTTTGACTACAGTTGACTGAAAATTTAGCCATTTCATTTAGAGCATTGTGCTGCCAACCCTCCACGGATCGTTGCTTTAACCTCTCAGCTCCCACCAGCCACTTTTCAAACTTTCAGATAATAAAAAATGGAAGCAAATTCAACTGGTTAAGGACTGGCCCTTTTGAATGTTTTACTGAATCAGTCTCACTGGCCATCGAGGCTCAAATGTGACTTTTAACACACAGACACGAAGGCAGATGGGATCCTCAGCCCGTGCAGATGAAAGCCTGTGTGGGCTGCAACATGAAGGTCATTTACCTTAATAAATGAGTGATTTATCTGCGAGCTGAAGAGCCATGGAGCCTCACTCTTGAAACTCATTCCCTTGTGTCAAGAAACTGACCCTGAATTCGTAATGCTTTTCATGTGAGTTGCAGTAGAAGAGGTTATGTGTTAAGGAGAAACATTGGTAAGGAAAATAGTGGAGATCAGTGGGAAAAGTGCTGTAGCGATTTAAACAGACTCACTTTGGGGCTGAAAACTATCACAATTAATTATCCGAGCTGTGTGTAACTCTAAATACATGGTTGAAGAGGACCAGCTGTTAATACCTGAATCCATCTATTATTCACACAAAACACACACACACCCTTCCACTCAAACAAACACCCACAGGGCTGATGTAGCTTACAATGATGCTGAGCTCTGCTGATAGACAGCTAATGTTTACTGTACAGTGCTCATTATACAAGACAACTATATATTGAGGTTTGGCAGATTCTATAATGTGTGTCCACAGATGTAGGTGTGTGTATTTGCACTGAAAGTTGATAAGCAGTCCAACCAAACTCCAACTAGCCTTAAAGTTGCAAATTAACATACACTCACATGCACACATGTTAAAAGGTGCGTGTTACATTAGCAAATTATTCCCAATGCAGTTTGAGACATCAGTGTAATTACAGTAAATAAATGGGTGACACACACACACGCACACACACTCACATGCACAAATACACAAAGCGACATAAGCCTGTTTATGATCATTGCTTCAGACATCCTTCAAAGCGACTTGTTTCAATTACATGTCATTACAAAAATCCATTTTCTGCATCAATAATTCCTTTTTTTCCCACCACACTCATGTTTAATTGTTTTATGTTGCACGTCAGGCTTTGCTGAAGGAAACCACCTTGGATTTGAGCTGGGAACACATCGGCAGAGAGCAAAACGCTTGTACGCCTTCCTCTAGAGGAATAGGCAACATGTTCCTTTTTATAATCCCATTCGGCGATCAACAACTGCCTCTACACACTTGCTGGTTCGCTAAAAAATTGTGTTTCATGTCTCTTAGGGAATGTGGGACTTTGAACAGGAGAGAGGCTAAAGGATAACTAATTAAGCTTTGGTATTATTTTCATGATGATGGTGCTCATACTCATTGATGTATTTGCTCTGATCTTGTAACACAGGAACATTGTATATTGGCTAACTGGAGTTTGCGGCTGCCAGTGCTCTTAATTTTTGTTATTGTCAAATCCCATGAGAGAGCAAAAACCAAAAATATGATAATCCCTCTTAATCTTTTAACTTCCCCAGCCTGCTTGTGGCTCTCAGCCCCAAACCCATTTGTTCCTCAAGATGCCAATTTTTAAGAACCAGACATCAATATATACTTTTATTTTCAATAAAAATGGGATAATTCCCTGAAACAGCAGGGCACAGATGTTAGCAAACGTTACTTTAAAAAGTAAATGGTGCTTTTGGTGGTATTTTCAGAGGATGATTTGGTGCTCTAGTTTGTAATTACAGCAGTAGGATGGCGTATTTGGGCTGAACCCAAAATAAACTACAGTGCCCTTGTTTGCTGTAATGAAGAAAAATATCCCTCAAGCAAGTGCAACATTATTTTAAGTGTTTTTGGCCTTCGGTTCTATTGGTTACCATATGCTGTACTTAACAAAGTAAAAAGGGAAATTTATGAGTGGTAGCATCCCCAAAATGTGAGAACGGGCAAAAAACACAGGAGCCCTGACAATCCGACATGTTGTTAACTAGTCTTGTTACCAGCTTTTCTAAATATCCAGCTCTTGATTTGAAGCTAAAAACTGAAAGTGAAAATACCTGAAGCATTGATGATGATCCTACACTGCGCAAAGAAGCTCTGTTGTTCAGTTGATGATGACCAAACTATGAAACTAAGACCCCTTACAATAAACTGAAACTATGCTTTAGCGATAAAACGCAGTGACAGTGATGTCATTCACAAAAGACGAAAAACACACCCACAGTGTCATGTCAGCTGTAATTCTCGGACTGCGTGGCCCAGACAGATGGTCTGAGCGGGTCTCAGCATTGGGACCGGCTGTCAGATGTGAGACCCCTCAGGCTCAGAGCAAGTGAGAGAGAAAGAGAGCGACAGGTCTGCTGGCTTCTCAGGGAGCCGGAGAAAAGGCCTGCAGCCTGTCTGGTGGCAGCTCCCACAGCACGAGGATACGATGCTGACAGACAACTAATGTTTACCGTGAAACACACACTACGATGTGTTTGACTGTGGATTACTTTGGTTGGGTAGAAATGACAGATATGCTGTATGTTGTTCGTGTGTGTTGTATGCATGTATGCATGAAGGAGAGGCAAAGTGATTTTATAGCTTCTGTCTTGTCAAGAGATGCAGATCGAGAATATTCTTAACCATTATTATACCATTTTTACTTTGGACTTTATACAAATTCTATCGTCTGTCATTTTCTCTACTTTCTTTCCCCTCCTTGCTAGCACTGTCCTACTTTCCCTGACTCCTCCCTTCCTTCCTTTGCTCCTTTGCTAATGCACCAGCATCCCACCTCCCTTCTTGCCTTCCTGTTTCTACCTTTGCTTCCCCCTCTTCTTCCCTCCTTACCTATATATTCCCCTCTTCTCAACCTCAATCACTCCTTCTGCCCTTTGCGCTCTCTTTTCCTCCCTTCCCTGCCTCCCCCATCAACCTCCACTCCTTCTTTCCTTCCCAGCTGTTCCTTATGTCCCCCCCCTACCATTTTGGATCTCTCTGCCTAATTACTCTTCATCTCCTCTCTACCCTTGAAATTCCACCTGACTATCCCACTTTTCCCTGATCCATTTATTTCCTTTGCGCTTTGCACATGTTCATTTTCTTCCCCACAGCCTCCACAAGAAGCATCATCCATCTACTTTTACTATGTTTCCTCTGCATCCTGAGTCTCAGCTAAAGCAAAAGTCTGAATCATCTCTCTGTCTCAGTTATATTCAGATTTCATTTTCCACCCCCCCCCACCTCTCCTTTTGTCTCTTTCTTTTGTTCTTTTTTTTTTGGACTGTGGATTGTCTCTCCTATGTCTCAACCTCTTCATCACCTCCCATTTCTCCGCTGTATCTCTCTCACCATTCTGAATTTCTTTTGGCTAATTGCTTCAGTGTAGAAGCTCATAGATCATCTACCCTCATGCTCACACTACTCCATGACAGCTGCTGGAGAAACCCCACGGGGACACGGAGAAGAGAAGAAGAGGAGTGGAGGAGGAAAGACAGAGACACGGAAAGAAAGAGGGATGGCAGAGCAAGAGGAAAGAGGGCATGGAGAGAAAAGGGAGAGCAAGACGAAGGAGAGCAATGGTAATTGAACCTTTATATGTAAAAAAGTATAGCAAAGTACCTCGTAGTTGTTTGTGAATGAATGATTTGTAAAATTTGCAAGCTATGCACATAATACATTTTCAAGAGTAAATACACCATCAAACACGAGTGCAAAAATTATATTTCTTCCTTTCAAAATGGACAACTTTTGTTTGAGGATTTGGAATGACATTTTCATGACAAGTGACCCCTTGTGATCATGCAAATAATGGTTGTTTTCTCTGTAAAGAAATGACAGTGGCGTTGGTTCCTGTCATGACCACCATGTTTCCCTCACATTAATCATGTGGGTTTTAGATAAGTTGGCCACATGGGATGGCAATGATGGTTGGTTTCCCATGTGGTTGAGTATTATCTGGTCCATCACTTAAATAATCTTTACAACTGTTTGGTGGGTTGTGATGACTAAGATATGGACATCTTTGGTAACCAGGAAATCAGGCTCTCTGACTTTGGTGATCACTTGTCCTCAGAGGTTGTCGAAGCTGTCTGAAATATCTTGAAAAATCTTCAATCGAATTATTTGAATTTTTTTTTTTAAATAACTATGTTCTTCAGTGATTAAATCCAAAGCTTGTATTCAGAACTGTCCATTCCTGTTGTTGCTGCTGACGTGTCTCCTGACCCCTGACCCTGTCATATCCCCATTTGAACATTGCATCTTGTAGATGCATAGCACATTTTTTTCTGAGGATGTGTGCAAACACCACCTCAAACAGCCTCAGGACATCCGAGGAAGCTGTCATGTGCATGCAAATGCCAAGTTAAAAGCAAGTGTATCTCCTGCCTTACTTATCTCCTCCGTATTGATAGAAATATGCTGAAAATATATTTTGATGGATTGCCTTTAAATCTAAGTGATTCCTTCGAACAGGATAATTCTTGAGAACATCGATGATCATCAGTTCAAAGTTAACAAAAGAACAAATTCCATGCAACTGAGTTAGAGGATATGAAAAGCATTACACCTGTTTAACATTGTCATTGTGAGCATGCTAGCATGCTGACAATACTCAAAGTACCGCTGTGCTGTGCAGCCCCACAGAGCTGATAGCATGACTGGATGACTCACTCCATCAACAGGGGCACTGGTTTACAAAACACTCATACGGGTGATTTTTTTAAAACAAAGACAAACAACCTGTTATGTGGTTTGGGTTCGTGACTTGTTGAAATTTACTTTCCAAGCAGGTCAGTGCAACAGAAACCAGGTGGGTCAGAGGAAAATCTCAGGCACAAATTGCAGCTCTCCTAAACAAACGGAGCAATGGGGAAAAGGTGAGCCTATATTTGTGCTGCTTTGTCCACACACTGCTTTGTCCCAGATTTGTGGTTTTAAACACAGCCAGAAATATGCTGTGCATGCACATTCAGCAGCTCCTTGACAGCCTCGTGACACCACCCGGAGTTACCCCTGAGTTATTTACAGCACCACAATTCATATGATGGGTGAGCAAGCATGAGGAAGCAATGGAGACATAAAAAGAGGAAGAAGAAAGAGAGGAGGAAGCAGAAACGGAAAGAGAGGCACAGCGGGGAGAGGGGGAGATGGATGGCATAGCAGGTGAGAAAGTAAAAGATGAGGAGGATGTGAAAAGGTGAGGACAAAAAAAAGGGGGGGGCTGAGAAATACACTGAGGCAGACAGATGAGAGTGGGAAGGGACAGAAGGTGAAAGGGTGATGTGAAAAGTTGAAAGTAAGGGAGATGGAGACATGAGAGGTGAAATGATAAAAGATGGAAATGGATCGTGGTGAAAACTGTGGGGGGTTGGAGAGGATGGATCAGAAAACCTCTTCGCCTCTGTGCCGAATTTCATACGAGCCTCTAAAATGATACAGAGCAGTCACATAACCACAAAAAGTCACTCCAGAGTTGCCATAGTAACCAGTGACACACACCATGGCAACCAAGGTTACAACTGTACAGTTTGTCTGAGCAATGGATGCTGAATCCAGTCAGCACACGGGACTGTGAGCATTATGTCACATACTAAAGTTTCTGCACTGAATTACAGATTATTTATAATTTATCTGTATTTTGTGTTAATAATACTGACTGCTCCGCATACAGTTTTGTAGCCTCAAGTTTGGCAACATAGTCATCACTTTTATTGTTGGGTGTCATTTGTTGCCAGAAGTGGCCATATGTGGACAAGAGGATGAAATCAACACACATTGCCACACCTTTATTCTAGCTATGAACCCAAAGACACAAGACACTATCACAAAGCAGCCACACCCTGTAAAACATACTCTGCCTCATGTCACTGATTTACCTCTATATGGGACTGTAAATTCCAACATTTGCATCACTCTGTGTTGAAAAAGACCTGAAACAAGCAGTTCAGACCATAAACCAATTATAAAAACGTTTGCTGAAGTGATAAATAAAGTGAGAAGTAGGGTGATTTTCTCATAAGCCTACATGCAATCACGCTTCTGTTTGTAATGAGCGGGGGTGCCCCGGGTTTAAATTACTTCATTTTTCCTTCACTTTTTTAGACCCCGAAACCCCCTCCACTCATGATACACACACACACACATATAAAGGACACCCATGAGCAGACTTCAACAGCCATTCAAAAAGTGGTAATCCTCTAACCCCATGAGTGAAAAGAGAAAATCATTAGACAAATCCACAGCCTTAATCACTTTTATGTCTCTTTATCACACAGACTCTCAGGAACTCACCAGCTGAAACATTACACCAGTCATTACACTCATGTAATTTTCAAGCCCACCTCCCTGCTTTTTTTCTCTGTGTCTCTCTTGGTCAGTATTTTTGTCAACCCCTCTCTTTCCATCACTGATTCCTCAAAATTTCTGTCATAGCCCTCCTCTCTTTCTCACAAAACCCAAATCTCTCATTTTAAAACATTAATTATGTCTAAACGTGGCTGACTTGGCTGAGATTTCTGCCGGTGAAACTCCCGTCTGTCGATCGTTTTGGACAGGCCATTAGAGACGGTGATTATGGGAGGAATCTTGCTAATTAGACGGTTTAACAAGGCAGAACGTCCACGGTGACGGGGAGGCTCTCGTACAGAAGCCTCAGAAGTTTGGTGAATAAGCCGAGGCCTCGCCTGCTTTAAGTGCATAGTGATAATCAAGTCTAGTGACCTTACAGCAAGGACAGGGTTTGGCTGCTGAATCCATACTGATGATGTTGGATGTAACTTCTTAACTGACTGTTTGTCAAAGCCTTGTTAAAGCAAAGGGAAACTTGGATTGGGTTTGCTGCTAATTCAAACCTCTAATTTACAATTTCCACATTCACTGCCTTTACCTGTGTTGATTTACAGTGAAAGCGTAGACTCTGAGAACCAGATATTTTTCTTAGGAGCTTTTGAAGTCTAGAGGGAGAATTGTTATTTGATATATACATATATTATATGCAATGCCTGAAACACAACTTCAGATAAATACTAATGCTGCTTTGCGTCTGCCAGATGTGTAAATGGGCAACCGTTTGTGCAAAAGTTTACTGCAAAAGCTGTAAGGTGATGATATGTCAGTGTTGTCTTTACAGCTTGTTGCCCTGCCTCCAAGTGGTCAAAAAAATCTGTTCATCCAGGTTTAAATATTGAAATTATGAGAAATAATAACATAAATAACGATACAGTTTTGGTGAATGGGCAGGCTGATTAGCTTATTAGTTAGCTGGCAGTGAGCTAGTTAGCTTTTTCTTCCTTCAGAAAAACTCATATAACATAGAAGTTGACCCACCTTTAAACTGTGCCAAAGTAAGCTTACAGTTCTTGAGTAGGGTTAAATGTAATTACCTTCTCTTTATCACTGATAGCTAACATGTCCCTGAGTACCTCACTAGCCACCGCATAAGCAGCCCTGCAAGTAGTCGCTAAGTTGGAAAGCTGGCTACGACACTGTCATGAAATGTTTTCTTCATTGTTCACTGGGACACAGCTGAGCTCCATCCTCTCTGTGTATTTTTACCCTAAAACAGTCTTGATATTAAGCAGAGAGAATGGGAACAGCAATGCTGATCCACTGGCAGTAAGTGAGGGCCCCTCTGTACCCTGCAGCACTACAGTCAATGATGATTGATTACTCCCTCACAGGCTCATAAACGCACTCATTACTTCTTTCACAGTCATTCCCCAGCTGAGGACAGCATTAGACCTGCATTTCACAGGTTATTTTAATCAGACTGCAAAATAAAGATGTTAATAGTGTCTGTTCGGGGCAATTAAAGAGTTGATGATGTTTGACATTTGTATGAAATATGTAATTTCTGGCTAATTCTAACAAATAATGTCACTTACCTCTCCTTAAATAAACCTTTTTGAAATGTACAGTATGTGCGTCAGCATGTGGTCCGTGGTCTTTTATACTCAGTAATTAGCTCCCTGGGTCTTCCTGTGGGTCATAAGGTTGCTGATGAGACTTAGAAATAAGGAGCCATAGCAACAGTAAATGCTCTGTCTTCTCCGAGACGGCGGGATCTGAAAGCGACGGGCTCTTCTATTGTGTGTGGCGCCCAGATGGGTTTTTAAGCATTCACCTGGCAGCGAGTGGTAAAGTAATCACGATGTGGGATCCCACAGTCACTTTTTAACAGCTTAATTAGATGCGCTGCATTTAAAGAAAGTTAATCAGTGGAGAGGAAACTTCTCTTTTACTGCCCTTATGCTCTGAGACACAGACAGCTGAATGCACACACACACACACACACACACACACAAACATAGCATAAGCTCACATAAAGTTCTGTGGAAGAAATAAGCAAAGTGCTGAAAACACTTTTTCTTCTTGCTCTACTCTCTTTCTCCACTGTTTATTCGCCTGTCCTTACACACACACACACACACACACACTCTCTCTCTCTCTCTCTCTCTCTTTCTTTCATTCACATACACACTTAAACACACCAACTCAACACACAGCTGTTCCAAGACTTGCATCAGTGATTGTGACAGTAATTACCTGCCTGGTGGAGGTGGAACTGGTGTGCATTGAGAGCTAGAAAATAGCTATCTTGTGGAGTGGCACAGGATGGGCAGCACGCAGCAAACACTGGGAGACTTTAGACAGTCCTCTGCAACAACTGCACCACCAAGCCGTCTGCTTAATTTGGCAGAGAGGCAGTTCAGTATGGTCTTCATCTTCTCAATAAAGGAAATCACTGGTTGAGGAAAAGTCAAGTCAGCAAGTATTCGGGTGAAGAAACTGCAGCAGTGGGTTCAGTTCAGAGGTTTCACAGTCAGTCTGCTATCCAGAGAAACATATGGATGCATTTTAACAGAGCTTCAGTGAAACAACCAGTCACACAGACACTCTGCAACAAAGGAAGTGAGGGTTTCAATTGTGAAGCCGTTTTCCATACTTCAAAAAAATTGCATCAAATTATAAACTTTTGATTCTGATTCTGATCCGGCAACAATTTATTTGATTGTGTTGAAACGCATTTAGTTACAGTAAATAAATATGCAGAGTGACAACTGTAAGTCAATTAACTGAAAAAAGTGCAACTAGTTTGACGGTTGTGCAGTCATTGCAGTTTTTAGCTAAAGGGACAAAAAGTGGCAACAATTGGATGGTTTTCTTTCAGCCTTCAATCATATCCAACTAAATATCTTTAGGTTTTTGACCGCTGGTTGAATGAAACAGGACATAAAAAAAAAGTCAAATTAAGCTTTGTCAAAGTGTAGTGTGATCTTTTGTTTACTGTTTCCAATACTCAATTTACTAAATGATTAAGCTAGAAAATAAGACATAATGAAAAGAATTATTTATGTCAGCCCTTAAACTTTAAAACAGTATGTGCCAGGTGACAGTGTGAGACTGTAATGGGTAGCACATCACTTAATAAAGCTCCTGTAATGGACAGGTGGTGAGAGTAATCAGCTGGATGGTGCATTGTTGTAACGATGACAAAAGGTGTTACAGCACTCTCACATCGTCATGACAGTGCAGAGCTAAAGACACACTCTGTTATTTAGCTACAGCACAGGCAAGCAGGAAAACACGGCTCACAACATGGACAACAAAGGTGTTTGTGTTGCTCAACGTAAAAGAATACAAAACACATAGTAAAACACAATAACACTGCTGGCCTTTAGAAACAATGAAGTGAGCTTTGAGGTGATTAGGTTTCAAATAAACTAAAGCAACTTGGTCAGAGTCTGCTGTGTGATGCTGTAGAAATATTTGGAGAATCTGCATATTTTCTTCCTCTTCCGTCGAGGAATTTGAGCGATTTCAAAGCTGTCAGATCCTTCAAACATGAAAAAAATGTTTTAAAGCCTCAAACATTCTGTCCAGTCTCATTGAACCAATTAAATGATCAGACATGCATTTGTTGTCTTTTCACTGCTCTTAATTAAATTTATCCTGCAGGTTTCCAGTTATGATATCTCTCTGTAGCCACTAATTATGCCTGGTGCACCTTAATTTATTGAAATAAGTCTGAGTCTAAACATTGAAGAGATTATTCATCTTTCTGAGCTCTAAGACATTAAATCTCTTGTAAATGCTTCAATAAATGTAAAACAAACAACAAAAAAACACTTTTCTTTGTATACTTATTATATCCAATTAAAAAAATGATCTTTTTTTACATTCACACATTTATCAGAGTTTCTATTTCCAGGTTTGACCTGCCCACACAAGCTTCGGGTGACATCAACAGGGATCACATGGCACTGAACCAAGCACTTCCTCTTTATTTGTTCCTGGCCAGAGCATCAAGCCCAATTTGTCCCGTCAAGCTCCACTGCCTTCAGCCTGCCCCATCTCGCAGTTCAAATCTATCGTTAATTTCCATGCCTCGCAGCTCAAAGACAAGCCACTGTGTGCTAAGAACAGTTCCCTTGTCTTAGAACAGAGCTCCTGCACAGGACGCCCGAGGTTTGTTGCCACTCTACATGTGGCCTGCTCAGGCTCATGCTATGGTGATTAAGTGGCAAATATGGGGACAGATAAAAGGATGGATATCTGCAGTTATTTATGCATATCTTTGAGAGGTATGAACATATTTGACAAGATGTGGAAAGTCACAGTGAGTGAGGTCAGGTGTGAGTTGGAGCTGAAATCAGCCATGAGATAATGGAAGAACTATTACCACTTTGATTTCATGATTATTTGTGAGTTTAACAATAAGATGCAAGCATTGACTAAGAGTAAATAAAAACATAAGGCCACATGTGTAGAGAAGTGTGTGTATACAAAGGTTGTAGTGACATTTTTTGCTAATTCTTAAGCAGTAATAAAAACACAAAATATGCTGTCTGTGTGTTTTTTGGCACAGAAACAATATGATGTACAAATATGGAACACTGCACAACACACCTCTAATAGGAAGAACTACAACTCACTGATAAATTGAGCTTAATCAATCAAAGAATTGACTTCAGCTACTTTAAAAATCAATGCCAAGTATTCAGGTTTCAGCCTCTCAAATAAGACAATGTGTTGCTTTTCCTGCTCTTAATACTATGATCTAAATATCTTTAAGTTTTGCACCATAAATAACAAAGCATTTAATGACATTCCATAGGTCCTTAGGAAACTGTGATGGGCATTTTTACTGTTTTCTGAGGATTTACAGATCAACCAATTAATCAAGTAAATAACTAACTAATTAATTAATAAAAATGATCATCTGTGGCAACACTACTGAGGCATTATACTAACAATCACTAACAAGGAGAAAAGAGAGGACACTTAAACCACAATATCTAAACCAAGCTAATTATTGCAAAAATCAATCTGTCTACAGATGTGCGTGACTGCCGAAACAAACTGAGGGGACTGAGATGTGACTCTTTAAAGGCTGAACATGTGTTAAAACAGCTCGAGAATACGAGTAAACATCAGCCGCAAAATTGATATCTAAGAGCCAGAAGAAAGAGACTGTTCATTATGAAGAAAGGGGACTAAGCGGCAGGAGTTCAGACAAAAGTTGTCGGTTAGAAATGCCTTTGTGCGCCTCAGGCCGAGGAAAGACTTGCTGTAATGCCGCCGACGACCAATTAATTTTGATAAATGCGACTGCTGGTCTCAGATCGGTGCGGGGAACTTGTCTGCCAAAAGGCAGGGATAATAAAGGTTAACCTCAGCGAAAAATGGCGTGTGGGGAACTAAGAGAAAAGGTTGTATTTATTAAGGTGTTCAAAAAATATATGTATCAAACATGACATAAGGCTGCAACTTGTGAACAAGTTGTCCAGATGTGCGGTGTGCAGCTGGAAGCCTGTGTGAGCGCCCAGTTAACCCTTTGTCACTGTCTGTGGTGCTGGATTCAGCACCGCGGACAGCGACAGCATCCAACCAGCCCTCTAATTACAGCTGAGGGAGCTTCTCTGGCTCTGCTCTCTCCATCCTGAGACATGAAACAATCTTGAGTTACATTCAAGTCCATACAGTCGAAACAAACAGGCCTAGAAAGCCCCAGTTCGTACATTCAGTCAAACGGCCATAAGTGTCAGAGACACCACTACTCTTTACCTGATTTTTTTCAGGTGTTAGGCTTTTAATCTACTCAAGGATCTTCAGTGCCCTGGCTGCAGTCTGCTTTACCAAGATGCTTACAAACCATAGGACACAATCCGGCCATAAACTTTAATAAAAGAAACTATTATAGATGCTGAAAAAGATTTGAGTGTTGAAAATTGAATGAAAAGCAAACTTACGGGTGCCATCAAACCGTGTTGCTATAGTGTCCAGAAACGTGTTCTGCGGCGCTAATAATCCCTTCATCACAGGCATTGTCCCTGCTTGGTATCAGAGTCCCCATCAAAGTTACTGGAGAGAAGGTTTTGGACTCGTCCAAACGTGTGGGGTGCTCCCATTTAAGCCGCTCAAGCTACGTGAACAAGAAGCTATCCGGTCAACTCAGCACAATGCGATGCCTAGTAGCTGACAGTGCACGTGATGCGCGCACACGCACGCACGCAACCCGCGCGCGCGCCCCTGGGCTTCTTCTGTTTGCGTGTGTAAATGACAAGAGAAGATGAAGTCCACAGGTGCAGCTCAGGTAATAGGCAGGGACGACCGTGAGAGAGCGAGACTCCCTGTCAGCGATGCCATTATTATGCCGCTGGATTCAATGATCATCTCTCCACAGCGCGCAATGGTGGGTGACATCAATCTCCCTCAACTGTGATCAAAGCGCAAATGGGGGAGTTCCTGAGTGTGGAGAGTGACTGTGACATCACGAGTCAGGAACAAGACTTGTATTTATAATTTGTTTTTTGGATTTCTCTTAAGCTTCTAAGAGTAAACAGGTGTCTTTGTCTCATGAACGCATCAGAAAATGATGTCCATATTCATAAGAGAACTTAAATGCAATTGCACGATGGCTACAAGTACCAGCTAACAACCAAATCGATTGAAATCCCAATAAAAGCAATGCACAAAAATAGTTTGTGTATAGAGTAGTTGCGTCTTACTCTGCTTTATGACTCAGTGCTCTCTTTGTTGCATAAAAGCAAGCAATTAGTGTGGCAGGTTGCCTTATTGAAAAAATACAGTGTTAGAAACATAAATATTAAAGTTAGTGTTTGTCCAGTCTATGCAAGAGAGACTGACTGACAGGAAATGAGGTAGGTAGAGAGAAGGGCAGATTCCCCATCACCCAAATTCCCAAAACAAGTAGCCTATAACCAGGATCTTCATCTGCACGGTCGTTATTGAGTTGCACAGTTGCACAGCAGACTGCAGCTTCCGGAGGTGCATGGCTCATTCACTCTGAGGTGTTGGCAGTCTGACTATCAACCTGTCCACGCTGCTTTCTTTAAGCGCTCACAGTACCTGTCAGCAGGCGCGCGGCTGGCCACAAGAACAGAGACATCGCGAGTTTTCAGCGCCATCTCATGGTGAGATTGAAGCACGACCTGTATGGAAGCATCTCAATGGACTGGAGTCAAAAATGTCATGAGCAACACAGGGATATGAAGCAAGCTAATCAATTGCACCATGGCGCCCTCGTGTGGACAGTGACGTGCCAATCTCCAATACATAAAGAGCTCGTTACAAAAGCAGGTGAAACTTCTAAATTTATACGTCAGCTTAAAGTTAACATAGGAAATTTCTGCCAAATTATTTTTTTCAAAATTCTATGGGTATCTAAGATGAAAGTACCTTTTCTTCTCTTGTATTAATAATCTATCTGTCATGTTGTCATCATGAGTACCCATCCTGTAATTTTAGTATGCCGGTTTTAACTAAACATGTATTATGTAACAACATCTATTGCATGTCTATCTGTTGTGAAAGAACACAGCCCCTGTTTTGTTGCATCTTGTAAGGTTGAGTCCTTTTTTTCCCTTTTTAGGGACTATTTTTTTCTCTTAAAATCCAGGATCTAATGATAGAGAGTGTTATTAGCTGAACAGACTGTATTTGCCTTAAGGCAAATTTGTGATTTTGAGCTACATTAATAAAACTGACTTAATTTTTTGAAGAAACTGACAAAAACTATTCCCTTATAGCTGCATGGCAACCAATACTATCTTTCCAAATCACGAAAATTTTAAAAAACAACCAAATTTATACATTCACAAGTTTGTTGGATTACCATAACAAGAAAAAGGTTTACTGCTTATGTTAATATATTGTTTATCACACAAATTTTATTCATTAGGTAGACCAACATAATGAGTGATAATATGCACTTAAGTGGTTCATGTTCAAAGCCTCATCAAAGTGGTGGGCAACACAATTCAAGTGTAATGACTGAAATCTGAAAAACACACACTTAAAAACACTGCCTGTAACCTAAGTGATCATAAGATCCCACTTTGCAAACCCAAACTCTCCTCTGCAAATCCAGAAATGGGATCAATTGCAAGTCTCATGTTGCAAGAAAAAGACACCTCTGGCAAAGAACAACAAACGTGGAGTTAATGCACAAAACACACACACACACACACACACACACACACACACACACACACACACACACACACACACACACACACACACA
>JAQNCA010000009.1:812337-824711 GCA_029783725.1 Acanthurus tractus
TACTTGTTACCTAATATAAGCTACTACAGTATTCAACAATAGACCATATACTGTCCAGTGTACTCAGTATTTGTAAGTATATCACTTGACTATATGCTGTACTCTATATAGTTCACCACACTCTGATTTTGCCATATATATGTGTAGGTGTGAGTGCTACTATAATATAAACTATACCGTATATTCTACCATATTAACACTACTATAATACGACACTATATTTGGCTTAGCATAATGCTTGGCCATAGTATTGTATAGTAAATGTAGTACTGAATCTCAAAGTACTTCAAGCCCTCCTTATTTGTCACAATTATACTATACTACTACTGTGTGTATAAAACATTGTGGTTTTTAAATATAGGTCACTATGATATACTGTAAAATACCATTCAATACAATTCAACACTAGCACCAGCACTACAGTATAGAATGCTGTAGTATCGTATAGTGTGGTATATTTTAGGCTACTATAATATGTACTGATATATAAAGTAGTGAAGTTTCTATAATATCTTTTCATAAAACAGGACACTGAGCTCATTCTAGTCTGCATGGAATAAAAACTGCGCTTAGCCACATATAAAAAGAGCAACAGAAAAATCTTGCAATAAAACATCAACATTTAAAAGTTAATATCAGACAGCCACTTCCACCTCGCCCTGCTCCACTTTGTTACCATGGAGAGCTCCAATACCCTAAAGACAATAATAAGTGCGTGCACAGCATGCGGCAGAAAATAATAAATAGATTTATGCGCAATTGTCACATTTAATACATTTACGGAGCGCGCTAGTGAATTCATTATTACACCATATGCTAATGCAGCTGGGTCCGTGTATTTATGAGTCTGTGTACGGGGGTGTGAGTCTCTCTCTTTCTTTCAGTCTCCCTCTCCCTCTCTCTCACTCCGCGTGCGCATAGGGCTTTGAAGTGTAACCAACTGCTGTCCCGGAGTCAGTGCTGTAGCATAATAGGGAGCTCCAAGCCGCGTATTGTTCTCTCTTGAGCTTGATCCACAGAAGCAGCATGTCCCGGCGCTCTGGATGTGGGAGGTCGATCTGAACTTGCGCTAAGGCCAATTAATCGCTACACCGGAAAGCGAAGCACGATCGGGGAATAAGGAGAAATAGAAGCAAAACTACTTAGACAGTAAGCACAAGATAATATCCATGTCAAACAGACGAGTAATTTAAGTGAAAGGGCGCGTACCGATTACCAAGAAAAGCGTGTTGTGTTCCTGTACTGGAGATCAATGGAAGCAGGGATAACATATGGATACAGTGGATGTGTACAGGAATGGGCTGTTGAGGTACGATGGCAGGTCGGACGGTGCGCCGACTGAAACAGGTTGGTTTCGTCCTGATCAAACTTCAGCGGAATCAGACGTGGGACGATTAGCGCGCATTTAGGAGCTGAGGATGAACTGAATCACTGTCGCTTGCAGCGGCGCGCCTGGAGATGACGGCAGCTTTACTATGGAAAACTGCGCTGTAGCATTCACTGGACTTTTACTGGATTTAGAGGGTCATCCCTGTTCTAGCTGCAACTGGGTGAAGGTCATCCCATAATACTGATCCAGACATCCTTCAGATCTGTGTGTGTTTACAGTATGTGTGTCAAAATTGTGCTTTCTTATTTTCTTGTTACTTTTTTTACATTCACCAGATACACAGATACACTAGGATATACTTATGTTCACCATAAGCTCACTGCAGAGCAGACATAATATGAGTGATTTTTGGTTTCTAGTTTTTAAGTGTTTGTGTCTGTATTAGTGTGAGACCACAGATGGACGCCCTGTGTAATGGAGCCAAGATACCAGAGGGCAGCGATCCCGCTGTAGACCCCCGGCCCCCTCCTGCCAAGCTGGCCCGACTGGAACAGAACGGAGCTGGACCCTCTGCCCAGGAGAGGAGCAGGCAGGGGAGTCCTGTGGCCAAAACCCCCTGCTTGTCCCAGAAACCCACCACAGGGAGGCCACAGAGCAAGAGCTTGCACAGCAAAGGTACTTTGATAGATATGGGAGTCAAAGATTGAATGCAAAGAAGGAGCTGAGTGAGGATTTTCCCCAAAACTTATTTAAAATATGATATTACAAGTGGGATCTTAAATAAGATTTTCTTTTGTTTGAATAATTCCACTTATATCACATATACACTCACCCTATACATTGCAATCTCCAGTGTTATAATATATGAAATTATTTCATTTTATCACCTCAGGGAGCCTTCTGCCTGTGTTCTGTGTGGTGGAGCACAAGGAAAGCCCTCTGGAAAGAGAGAGAAGAGAAGAACATGCCGAGTTTGTGTTGGTCAAGAGAGATCTGCTCTTTAATCAGCTGATAGAGATGGCCTTGCTGACACTGGGCTACTCGCACAGCTCTGCTGCACAGGCTAAAGGTACGTAACACACGTATGAACAAAGAGGACAGGACACAATGAAGTCAATCATTTTTACACTTTGTTTTTACTTTTGCGTGTGTGTTCAGGTCTGATCCAGGTGGGCAAGTGGAACCCGGTGCCTTTGTCCTGCGTAACAGATGCTCCTGATGCCACAGTGGCTGATATGCTGCAGGATGTTCACCATGTTATCACCCTTAAAATCCAGCTGCACAGGTGGGAAGATGCCTAGCATCTATACATCTGTCTATATTTTCATTCCTTATCCTGTGCATATGGAGTCTTCAGACTCTAAAAATCTTAAACTAGTGAGTATTTATCAACCCTCCTACAGTGCGTGATGGAAAAGAGTCCCATCATCCTTACTTTGTGTTTTGAAAATAGAACAACCAAAGGGCATAGACCAAATCAGACCCGTACCAAATGCATTTTGGCGTTCAGTCTCCAGTAGAGAATGATAAAATTCTTCCATTTTAATGCCATCAGATTAAGTTTAATGAGTGATTTTATTTGCTTGTCGCAATGAATATTAATTAGTTTTTTAATAGTGGAAGACGTTAAAAGTTATTTCCTGGAACATTTTTGAATAATAAATGTCCCTTCCATTATTTTAGACAGCTGTTTTTGACTGTTGGGCCACATATTGGGGTCAGACTGAGTATGAGATTTAGGACAGTGCAGCATGTTTATTGTTTCAAGACACAAAACTAGAGAAGTTAATATTCTTCGCAGCAGGTATTGTGTCTAATCATAGAAAATACAGGTGTTACTATCATTAACAATGGTTAACAATGATAGAATTCAGACATCATTAATTTCATTCTTTTCTGCTGTGACTGTGCTCTTCCTGCTGTGACTTGCCAAAATGTCTTCCATAAAAAGGCCTATTGTCTCAAAGAAAAAAAGGATGTTTTTGTGCCTTTATCTGCTTAATTCATCAGGTTATTTAGTACTTTAGTTTCCACTCACAGCACAGACTTTTATCCACATCCTCAAAATTGTCCGTGTCTATGTGTGTTACACTTGTAACTTGATCGAGGTCTTGTCTGCCCATCGGCCAGTGCATGCTGGGATGTTCACTCTTCCAAAAAAGCTTTAATCAGTATGAAAAAAACAGCTGTTCGTCTTCTTTGTCACTGATGGAATCTTTGTGAAGTTTGAGAAACTAACCCTATTCATGTCATCAGAATCTAATGAAAGATGCCTTTGAGTTACATTGTGTGACTCACAGGAGCTTAAACTACAGTTAGTGGGAACTTAAAGTCAGGTTTGTGGGTGTCCCATTATGCAAGTGCAAAATCCTCAAACTGTCCCTTTTAAACTGTGAGATATCAAATACTGCTATTCATGTGTTTTTAATTTTGCTCTATGTTAAGCTGCCCCAAGTTAGAGGACCTGCCAGCGGAGCAGTGGAGTCACTCCACGGTTAGAAATGCTCTGAAAGAACTCCTGAAGGACATGAACCAGAGCACCCTGGCCAAGGAGTGCCCACTGTCCCAGGTACACACACACACACACACACACACACACATACATACACAAGCACACAGAAACACAAAAAATCACAGAACATGCACACAAGAAGAAAGAAAACTGAATTTTGAATGAAGTTGTTTCTAAACTCTCTCTACCTTTCCATTGCCTGAGAATGCCTGTGTTTGCATATGTATGTGTGTATTTGTGCCCACATTGACGCATGAGGCAGAGGAAGTGTGTGGTCCAGTAGTTTGACAGGAAGTCCAGATGCAGAGGTAGATAAGGTGTGGGGGCAGAGCACGAAAGAGGAGCAGATAAGGGGAGATGGCTATCTCCTTAAAAGCCATTCTGCCGGGGCTGCAGCCAATCTCAATTCTATACGCTGTCAACCTGTCTGCATGTCACTCTATCTGTCTGTCAGCCTCACGCACTGTCTCACTCTCACTCCCTCTATCTGTCCATCTCTCTTACTCTTTGGTATTTGGCTTTTTCTGCACTGCTGACTGATTTAGCAAGAGCATCCATATCTGGTTTTAAGATCTTCTTCAATTCTGGTGTGTTTAATTAAGCAAATACTGCAGAAGTAATTTTACATTAATGATGCAGTATTTGGGGAAAGGCCTCTTTATGAATATTCATCATTATCAACTTAGTCAATGTGTTATTTTGCCTGAGGCTGCATAGGACATCTCCAGTTTGATAAGGAGAAATTTTTCACTATCTCTCTCTTCTTTAGATTCCTTCCTTCCCTGCAGATCTGATACGAGCCAGTCCTCCCTCCCCCATCTTGTCTCTCTCTCTCTCCCTCTCTTTCCTATCACTCTTTTTACCCCCTCTCTTGTTTGCGAGAAGCAGATTAAAATAAATATGAGAAGATGAAAGGTGTAATCAGATGTAAAGATTGCAGAAGAGGACGGTCTTTAGGGAAAAACTGCATGTGTGTGTTTGTGTGTGTGTGTGTGTGTGTGATGTAAGCCATACAGACAGACGGACAGAGAGACATAGTCTCTGATGACCTCTAGTGTTTTGTTTGATTACACACACATACATGCATGCACCCACAAGGAGCTCACACACTGACACACTCATCTGTCTTTATTATCCTATTTACCTGGGGGTCTTTTTAATAACACAGATCTGAGTTCATTAATATCAGATGTGTGAACAGCTGAGACACCCAGGCTGCCCATAGCAGGAGCCTGAAAATATAATGAATTTCTATTGTCTTTCCCCCTCTGTTTCAGAGTATGATATCATCTATTGTAAATAGCACTTACTATGCAAATGTCTCAGCTGCCAAGTGTCACGAGTTTGGTCGATGGTACAAGCACTTCAAGAAGACCAAATGCTTCAAGGGTGAGAGATTTCAATCAAGTCTGCAAACACTAAGTGTGCCTGATAAGCCTTAACAGCATGTCCTCAACATGCTAATTATATACAGCATGTACTTGAAAGTAACTGTAATGCTGTTTTAGTAGTTAGACAAGCCATTTTAGACTAAAGTAAAAGGAGACTGTACAATACAAAAGTGTTTCCAAGACCCAACACCCAGTGGTAGTAATTTTGGGATACTAAGATCAGGCCCATGTCTAAATAAATAGGTAGAGAGCCAGGTTATACTTCTACTATGCATGCCTACCAAGTGACATTACAGTTTGCTGGATATGTTCTGTTTTGAAGCAAATGATTGGCTCCTGAGGGGGAAGAGGTGGGCCATACATGTGCCATACAACCACCGTCCCCGGTGTTTCAAGCTTTTTTTAAAAAAAAAAACAGATTCTTCAAGCAGTATTTCTCCTCTGTCACGACGTCTCTGAAAATACACATAACTTTTGACATCAAACAAACTGCAACCTTGAGACGTTTTTGTCGATTCAACACTTCAAAGAAAAATGTACTGCATTTTTATAAGATTTCATAACCCCTCCCGTCCACAATGGATCTAAAAATCTTCATCTGTGAGCTGCTCCACTATTTGATCTTTACTGTGCATTGTGGGAGAATAGTATTGATAAGCAACACACTCAAAATGCAGCCATATTCAATGGGCCTGTTTTCTGTTTTTGATTGCTTAATTTTGTCGTTTTCCACTGTAACCACACAACGTACTTAAAACCTTCTTTGAATTAGCATGTAGTATGGATATAAGAGACACTGATAGTATTATATGCAATGTAATCATACATCTGCCTTTTTTTTCCTGCAGCAGAGATGGACAACTTCTCTGATCAGTCCCCTCATATCACTCTCACCCAGCAGCCAATCACAAGTAGCCCAGCTGATCAGAGCTCCACCCTTCTTTTCTCTCGGGGAGAAGTTGCCAACATATGCGGCCACCCTCAGCTCGGCCGGCGACCTCACAGTTTGGTGACGCAGCCTCTCAGCTCCCAAATGGTCAACCAGCACCTTGTGATGGCCCAGTTTCTCAACCAGCAGTATGCTGTTAGCCGCATGCTAGCTGGCCAGGGCATCTCACCCTCCCCACAGCAATATCTCAACCATCCGCCAGTAGGTAGGACCCCTGCCAAGGTCTTCTCCAAAGCCCCTGATTCCCAGACCCCGCAGCAGGGGCACTGTGGCCCAGGGGGCGGCCCTACTGTCGCACCGCCAACCCAGACATCGGCTGGTTCATCTGTGGGGCCAACAGACATACCAAGTGACATCTACCACTGTGTGAGGGAGGAACTGAAGAGAGCAGGCATCTCCCAAGCCATCTTTGCCCGGGTGGCCTTTAACAGGACCCAGGTACGGATCACAGTGAGAGAGGCTGCAAATATTAGCTAGCGAGTATCTTTTTGTAGGTATGATCCTGTGTTAGCGATTATCTAATTTGTCATTAAGCTTTCTTTGAAATGCCACATAGCCTTTCTTCGGTGATGATAAGATAAAGGTGATGTGTGTCTAGGTCACGTTCACAGGTGAAAGATCTTACCAATGGTCTCTAGACTCTGCAATTGACATTTCCTGTGCAGCAAAAGCATACTTGTATCTTAAATTGTTTTCAGCACTATAAACATTTTTAAAAGGAATCTGTTATTAGCTCAAGCGATGTCACTTTCTATCTTTCATCCAGACAACTATGGATGAAAAGGTAGCGAGAAAAGCCTTTGGGAGGATGAATGAATAGTTGTAGTTTTAGTCCATTATTTGATTTATTATTATTATCATTTGAATCCTGTTCTGCAGGTTAAGTCACGCAGGATCACCTTTAACACTTAAGCGTGAGGACTGAGCAGGACCTCTGTATCAGACTGCCTGCATTACATTTTTAACATAAGCATGTCCTGTGAATATGTGTGTTTTATGGTTGGCACATTGGCATGGCCTTTGCCGCAGTGCCCCCTCCCCCAATGCATATGTGCGTGGGTGTGTGTGTGTGTGTGTATGTGTGGGTGTATGTTTGTGCCAGCTCTCTGCAGCACAAAGCTGGTGCCAGCAGTGAAGCAGCTGCTAGGCCAACTAATCACAACCCCTTTGAGAAATGCTGTCTCGCTCTCTACCTCTTCCTCTATCTCACTGTCCCTCCATCTTGCCACCTTTCACTCTGGCAGCCCTTGTATCCGTTTAACCCCTGCATCTGAATGTCAGTCCTTTTATTTTTTCCAGTTCATCCCTTTTTCCTTCTTAACGTCTCCCTTTGCCATCACCTGTGACATTAAAATGCCATGTTATCTGCATCCATCATCTTGCATTCACCGCTGCACCCACAGAATTGGAGCTCAGAGGATCGGCTCAGCCCATTGTTATTATTATCATTATTATTACCGTCATTATCATTTTCATCACAATAAACAGAGCTAGTTATTATCCACCCTCATGTTTCCCCATTGCCAAGTCCGAGGTGCCTCAGTGCCAACCTTACAAGTTGGGCTTGATGCCAAGATGCCTTATAGACGTGAGGGGAGAATTTCTCACTTGACGATTCACATAAAGCCTCTATCTACTTAGAAGGAGGGTGATCCATGATTTGAATAAGAAGGCTGCTTCCTCTCTCTTCATTTCCATTAGAGTGTTAAATCTGATTTCTCTTTTTTAGAAAGGAAGCTCTACAATCTGCATGTGATGATTGAGGCCCTCCTGCATACATGGATACTCCCAAAATAATATTAGCACTACAGGCGAGCAGTGATCTAAATTTGGACATTATTAGAGCTATTTTGAATGTCTTCAGGCATCTGATAAACTTTTCTATTGTATCTTGGCTTAATGTAAAAATTCACAAACTTTAATGTGTAACCATAAAAAATTGCTACTATATTCTAATACAAGAGAGAGCAATGTAGAAAAATCTAGCCTGGCTCTGTCCAAAGGTGAAAATAAAATCTATCAGTTAAGGACCTTAAAGCCTCCTAACTTAAGCATTTTACCTCTTTTGTTAAAACTGAAAGTAAAAATAACAAGTTATGGTTTATTCTCTTCTCTTTTACAGTTTATATGTTAAGCTAAGCTAACACTGAATGTTGCAGGAAAAGGACAGTTCTAAGACAAATATTGATCATTTTATTTAACTCCAAAGTAAAAAAAAAGTCCAAAAAATATCAAAACATTGATTTACTTATTAATTTATGTTTGATGGTTTCAATCCAATAATCATTTTCTTAGAATAGTTCTCTAAAGCCAGTATATGTCAGTACGTCTAAACAAATATGACAGGTCATGCATGTATTTTGCTTGCTTACAATGATGAGTATTGACTTGTGCCTGTGTGTGTGTGTGTGTGTGTGTGCGTGTGTGCGTGCGTGCGTACCTCTGCTAGGGTCTGCTGTCAGAGATTCTGCGGAAGGAGGAAGACCCTCAGCATGCCTCCCAGTCTCTGCTGGTCAACCTGCGGGCCATGTACAGCTTCCTGCAGCTCCCTGAGGCTGAGAGGGAGCGCATCTACCAGGAGGAGAAAGACAGGAGCCTGACTGGATTCACTCCCAGCTGCAATAACACACCGCCAAGACCCACACAGGTCAGCCAGCAGTCAGACTGAAAGGTGTCCTCTCAAAAACGTGTTTTTCTTATATTTCTGGTCAGTAAAATGTCCGACTTTGTAAATGTGCAGTTTGTCCTTAGAAAAATGTTTCTGAATACCTCTAATAAAAGGAGAGATGTACGTGCACTTTACAACAATCTAAGATTCAAACAACGCATCAATCCTTTGACAGAAAGTGACAAAATTGCAGTTCCTTTAAAGGCCACTAGAGGCTGGCTCCAAGTGCGAGTAACTCCCCACAGTGCTCCATATTAAAGTGTCCAATTTTACACAGAAATAAACATGTTTATGGCCTGATTAAAGCAAAGTTTGATCTCTGTAGGTATTTTTTCTGTTTATGGAAAGATGTAAATGTCATTCTATGGGAAAACTGTTTAAAACCAAATAATAATTATAGCAGAGTAATTTCAAATGCTTCAAATGCATCTGGGGGGGAGCTTGGTCTCCTATAAAGGAAAGTCTTCCACACACTGTACTGTGTCATGTATGAATGGATTGAAAGAGTAGATTAAACTGGGTAATTTACAGACATTTAAGGCATAAAAACATATTCAGCAGTATTAACATAAATCAGTTATCCTGCCAGCTTCCTCTAGCCATGACTTTAGTGAGTTTCCTGTCTCATCTTTTTATCTCTACCGTTTAGTTTTACTCCGTTTACACCCAATCCGGTGTGGCCAGCTCCCCGTGCACAGCAGCTCTGACTCCCCCTGTTGCCCTGGAGAGGGTGCAGATTGCCACATGTTCCCTCTAACATACATGAAGTTGCCAGCTGCTTCTCTTCACTTCCTGGGAGCATCATGTGAATGTATAAGCACTTCTAGAGCTGCGTAATAAAGATACAATCCCATACCGGCCTCCCATTTCTGAATAGTTAATGTGTTTGCTGGAGCACCTTGCCAGGCCGGAACTGTCTTTGGATTCACTTCATTAAGCTGCATATGCCAGTTACATACAATAAATGCTTGCTTTTAAACCAAATTTTCTTGTCTTTTTCTCATCTTTTCTGTCACTTTTTAGGCAAGGCTGTCCCCGGTTGCAGGGTTGAGGACAGACAGTTGTGTTCTCAATGTGAGCTCCTCAATCTACGAAGAGATTCAGCACGAGATGAAGAGAGCCAAGGTGTCACAGGCTCTGTTTGCTAAGGTGGCCGCCTCCAAGAGTCAGGTACTCGTGCGCTTCCTGCTGTAAATCTGATGAAGATGTCCAATCTTAAACAAAGATAATCCACCCTATTGTTTCTGTTGCTTAATTGTTTGAATTTAGCTTTTCTCGAGAATCCATCTCCTTATTTAAAGCAGGAGCAGCTAGTGTGTGTGGAGGGAAGCCCAGATAATCAACCAGCAGCTGCACTCTGCAGAGGACTATCATCAGTGCATCAGACTGCTATTGTGTCCTAAATTATCACTTTAATAGTCACCATACAAAAAAAAGCCACAAGCACACATACACCCCACTCATCTGTGCACATAGATATACTGTACAAGAACACACACGCGCATGCAATTGCACAAACACACAGGCAAACAAATGCACGAATACACACATACACACACAGGCATGATTTGAGTGTTTATTGTTCTCATTTTTATGGCGGCCCCATAAGCTTGTTATTGCCTTTTGTTTTGAGGATAATTTCCCTTCATGGAATGGGGGGATTTTAGCTGTCTCATTTTCTCTTCCTCTCGTGCATGTCTCCAATTTTCACTTTTCTTTCTTTCTTCCTTTTTCTTTCTTCCCTTTTCCCCCTCTCATCATGAAAATGTCTGGAGGTCATTCAGCGGTCATGCCAGTACAGACAGGTGGTCCAAAACCCCTGAGGATCTCATATTATCTCTTCACTGGCCTCTCTTTTCATTTTACACTCTCTCTACATTCTCTTCATATCTCTTTCTCTCTTTTTCTCTCTCTCTCTCTCTGTGTATTACCCGGCTGTTTGGCAGGCAGAACCATGCTGGATCTCTCTGTTCTATCTGCTCTGTGCATCTGGATGGCATTGTGTGCTAGACTTGGGCTACAGCCAGGTGTGTGTGAATGTGTGTGTGTGTGTGTGCATGCACACGGATGTGTCTGTGTGCGCGTGTGTGTGTGTGTGCACGCCTATCAGCCTCCTTGCAAACGTAATCACGCTCCAGTTCATGAATCTGAAACTAGCTTGGCTTTACCCTCTGCAATCTGCCACTCACAAGTTTCTTCCCTCATGAAAATCTCTCCATCATCTTTTGGCTTTGGCATTTATGGATCATCAAAACTCTTGTGTTTGTATATTCAGAGAAAAACAATAAAATAGACAAGAAGCTTTGCAACTGAAAACTGTTCTGGATAAATGTGAAAAGTAAATTATTGTGTATTTACACTGTGTTGATCTTATCACAACTTATATCCTATTAACTTGTAATTAGTCACAAAGTCAAAAGGATAAGTGGGTGTATGCGGGGACATTCATCTAAAACTCTTTAAATAAATTTACATGGTGTTGTCATTGCAATTTTGATGTCCCACCAGTGTGTTAGCCCCACCGCAGACGTTCACACTAATGAACGCAAGCTTAAGGGTTTTGCATATATGCTGCATAAGGATCCTTTAGAAGGTGGGCATCCATAAACTTCTACATTTGTGGATTCCTGGTCTGTCTAGATAAAACACTTAACATAATTCTCAATCAAAGATATAAGATTATATCAAACTTTAAATCCCTAACTTGTTTACATGCTACAACAGCCAAAGTAATGAGATAAGTATATGTGTTTTTGCAGCTTTTTGCAGTGGAAAGGGACTGAAATTGATCTGATGCATGCCAGAAAAAAAGCCTACAAAAGGGTGGACTATGAGCAATGCTGAAACTTGTTTTCAAAGACATTCAGATTATAAATTAATCTAATTTTAGCTCAGCACTCAACATAACATCTAATGATAACAAAAAAATCAATCTTTTATTAAATCTTAATCAGGCAGAAAAACCTTGTGATATTGACATTCTGAGGTATGTGAAGAAGAGCTTGTTGATGTAAAAATATTCACTAATTAATGAACTAATTAACAAAATTATTGACTTAATTGCCATGGCTAATGGATATGTTTATTATAGCATGGTAATTATGGCAAGACATTAGGCAGCTTGGCTGGATTTTTGTTTTAATGCTATGGTTGATCGCGCTATAGATATTATTCCTTGCTCTTCTGGCTCTGCAGTTTTGTCAGATTAACCTGCAGTGTGTCAGGCTCAGCTGTGTGAATGTGTGCTGATAGTGTCTTGACCTCTGGGTGTAAGACTATTTACTGACCGCAGAGCGTCTTCATGTGCTCTGTCTCAGGCAGTAGGCAAATACATTAAACACACACTTTAATGTTTGTAGACTGGGCATAAATGTGAAATAGAAGGACTTACAGTAAAGTGTTGGCCTTCCTCCTGCAGGGCTGGCTGTGTGAGCTGCTGCGATGGAAGGAGGACCCCAACCCCGAGAACCGGACCCTGTGGGAGAACTTATGCATGATCCGCCGGTTCCTCAGCTTGTCCCAGG